>JADRCD010213757.1:13043-28168 GCA_019843815.1 Montemys delectorum
TCTCTCTCTCTCTCTCTCTCTCTCTCTCTCTCTCACACACACACACACACACACACAAAACACCAAAAATTATGTTACCTTGTAAGGGTTTAAATTCAAGACAAAAAGGAATTATAAACAAAAAGAAGTTATAAACTCTCAGTTCTAACCTACCTGGCTTTCACTTTATAGTGAAGTCTCTCCCTTGTACTGCACCAAGGCCAAAGGCAGACCAAAATCCTGCACATGGCACCATTAGTTTAGCCTAATGAAATAAGAAGAGAGAACACAATGTGGTAGGTTTGCTGTTGTAGTATTTAAAGTATTCTTCGAAATTCGAGTCATGTGACCTTTTTAAAAAGGTTGGTACTGAGTTTCAAGTCCAGCACCTTGTATTTAATAGGCAAAGGCTTTATAAGTAAGCCATATACCAACACACTTAAAAGAAAAAAAAGTCCTATAGTCAGTAGTGCCCACTGTACGTCTCTACAGCTCTTGAGAGTCACAGTATAACTTCAAATAATAAAATCATTCAGGCTATGGTTAGTAGCAGCTAACTACATATTAAATTAATTTAAAAAATAAAACTTTTATATTTCATTCTTCAATAACATGAGTGTCATTCTAAATTCACAATAGCCCTGTATAAAAACAATCAGCACAAAATTTCTTTTGGTTATAACTGTTCTGAGAATTTCTGTGACATCCTGATGGCTTTTTTGTTCCCCAAATGTTTCAAGGGAAATACTTTTCAAGTGGTATGTTAAGACGTTCCATGGGGCACAGTGTGAGAGACGGTCTATGTGGCAACCCAGCACTGTGATACTATAATATTAAAAGAGATCCTAATAAACTATCACAATACCTGGGGAAAAAAAAGAACAGTAATATTGTTTAGGACAAGGACAGAGTTGCAGGGCATGTCAGACACCTTCTAAATGCTTCGTGCCAGGAAAGCCCATCACTCTGGCTTTGGGTGAGGCTAGCAAACATTTCTTCTACCCCACTGTCACACAGAACACTCCCATGACCAAATATGTCAAAGTTTTCATACAAATGCCAGGTGGAGCTGGGTAGCAGTGGTGCCCACCTTTAATTCCAGCACTTGGAAGGCAGAGGCAGGCAGATTTCTGAGTTCCAGGCCAGCCTGGTCTCCAGAGTGAGTTCCAGGACAGCCAGGGCTACACGGAGAAACCCTGTCTCGAAAAAAAAAACAAACAAAACAAAACAAAGAGTGGAAAGCTAGTAAGACTCAAGCTGGAAGAAGATCAAACATGTCTCCTGCATCTAGAAAAGGCCCAGGCTCTTATCTGAAGAAAAATGAGGGCCAGAGATTGCATCTGTAGACCCACTGAGCTCAGTTAAGTAGAATCTAGTAACTGCCAGGTTACTGTTTCCCATCAGTCCTAAGCTAACCAGGGGCTTTTAAGGTTGTTATAGAAAAACAGGGCTTGGGTGGACACCATTCACAGTGATGAGTATTTTGTGGTTGACTCATAACTGAAGAATAGTTCCTTTCTGTGTCAGGTAAAGTCATTCTTAGGTTCTTGATAAGAATGATTAATGATAATTATGATGTCATAATGCAAATATAAAATGTGTTTAGGACAATGAAGAATTTGGTTTCAGCTTACTAGGGAAGAACAGAGGAGTTTGGTTTAGGAGAGAATCCTTTCATCTGGGGGCTTACAAGCCAATCAGTCTGAATTTTAGAGGGCCATGACTTTAGTAACCTGCTCCTTGGATATGTAAGGCAGTAAATTCATGAGGACTTTTCTCAGTCTTGAAATGTTGTTTAACTAAAGTACCTAATTTTTCCTGAAGACCCACTAAGAAAGTAGAATTCAAACAAGTGTTGGCTATGTCTGTCAAGAGATAAGGCCAGAATTTTATAAGAATGTTTGCTTAGAGCTGCTCTGATAATCATCAACGGGCATGTAGAGCCACTGAGTGACTTATAGGATATGCACCAGTCAGGTACTGGGAGCAAAATTCAGGGCTTATGTTTGAGCATCTGATTAACCTTTAGCACTTAATCATGAGAAATCTCCACTAAAGTCATTCTAAGGTCCAAATGCAAAACATCCCTTTAGCCATGCCTTCTTCAAGTAAGTAAACTAATTGATATGATTCCTCAAAGCTCACCTGATGTATTTCCATTGAAAGCTCAAATCTTGAACAAATCTATTTGAGGAACATATAAAATGAACAAAATGTGTATTCCTCAACATTGGAAATTCTTAAGTAATAGCATGCAGTCCAGATTTTGTTTGATACACATGTGTAAAGGTTTTAACATTATATTCCATATGGCTTTCTAAAAGGTCATTGAATCAGATAGGGTGTGTAGTGGTTTGAATAGATTTGGCCCCCATAGGCTCATGTGTTTGAATATGCTTGACCCAAGGAGTGGCACTATTAGGACGTGTGGCCTCTTTGGAGTAGGTGTGGCCTTGTTGGAGGAAGTATGTCACTGTAGAGGTGGGCTTTGAGACCTTCCTTCTAGTTGCCTGGAGAACAGCCTTCTGGTTGCCTTTGGAACTAGATATAAAACTCTTAGTTCCTCCAGCTCCATACCTGCCTGGGTACTGTCATGTGAATCTCCCACATTTCCTGCCTTGATAATGAACTGAACCTCTGAACCCATAACCAGCCCCAATTAAATATGTTGCCCTTTGTAAGATTTGCCGTGGTCATGTATCTCTTCACAGCAATGGAATCATCCTAAGACAGGATGATTTCTTGTTGGGGAACAGAAAGAACTGGGAGTGGAACTTGGGACTTCATGCATACTAGGCAAGTACTATACCACTGAGCTCCATCCCTCAACCTCGGCAGTCAGGTTTTCAAGGATGCTCAAATTTCATATCCTAAAAAGGAAACTCAGAGAAGAGTCAACAGCAGGAAAAGAGGACACTCAAGAGAGTATGCTTCTTGCTTAAGTTGCTTGGTTTTATAACTTTGTACTAATTGAGTACACAAAAAACTCATTCTGAAATACTCAAAGAGCTTCAAAGGGTACAGTCTGGTTTCAAACCATCATGGGGAATTTTAAGTTCTAAAGTCAGGAATCTTCAAGATGAGGGCCCAGGACTTAGCCATAGGAGACACTGGATTTCTGGAATGCTGCTTGCTCTGCAGTCTTCTTAGGGTAGCAGCTCCCCATGGGGAACCATCCTAGTTTGCTTTCTATTGCTGTGATAAACACTATGAGCAAAATCAACTCAAGGAGGAAAGGGTTTGTCTGGCTTACACTTTCAGGTCACATGCAACCCGTCATTAGGGAAGTCGGGGTAGGGGCTCAAGCCTGAACTGAAGGAGACACCATGGGGGAATGCTGCTTTCTGGCTTGCTGCCTAGGCCTCTGCTCAAATAGCTTTTTTATATGGCTCAAGAATCACTGTCTAGGTACATCCCACAGTGAGCTGAGCCATCCCACATCAATTAGCAATCAAGAAAATGCCCCACAGGCACACTCACAAGTTTGAGTCAGATAATCTCACAATTAAAACTCCCTCAGATAACAGGCAGCGTCAAGTTGATAGGTGAAACTAAGAAATTCTATTCCTTGTTAACATGATGCTCAGATACATCACATGAAACCACACCCTCTCCTTTCTTGTTTATCCCAAGAGCTCACATTGGTACCTTAACATAAAATATAGTACAGCTTTAAAAGTCCGGTTTTTAACATTTTCAACACTTTAAAAATCCAATGTCTTTCTTAAGTCCAAAGCCTTTTAACTGTGGGCTCCCTCCCCCAGCCCCACCCCTGCCACTTTTTAAAAGTTATATCTATTCTAACTCTAAGGGGGAAGAACCAAGGTGTAGTGACAATCAAATCAAAGTAAAACCAAAACCCAACAACATGAAAAGGGTCAGTGTCCACACTGTCCAATATTTGGAACTCATCATTCGTGATCTTCTGGGCTCCAAAGAGCTTGGGCAGTCTCAGATCTCTGGCTTTGCCATCTGTAAGTCACAGAGCTTGTCTGGTAGCTCCTGCTCCACTCCACACCTGCCACTGTCCTTAGTGGACATCCCACAGTCCAGGCATCTGCAGTATTTTGTGTCCTTACTGCAACTGAGGCTTCACCTCCACCAATGGCTTTCCCTGTTCTCCCTTAGGGAACTCCGACCCTGCCACACAGTGCTAAGCCTCAGCCACTCTCCGTGAACCCCTTTCTGCCTTCAAAACCAATACCTTGTAGGAGACTCTTGTTTATTTCTAGGTTCCCCCCCCCACCCCCGACCACAGATTCTGAATGCTGATTACTTTCTAGAAGAATCTACCATGGTGATAGTCTCCTTGGTGCCATGTTCTGGAAGGCTTTGAAAGTTGGAAAAAGCCATTGAATGTTGTAAGCAGAGCTTAGGGGCAAGTTGTACTAAGAGCCTGAAAGACAGCAGTGTTGAGACTAATGGGGAGAGTGGAGGCCAGGCTCATGAGGTTTGAGAGGGGGCAAGAGGACCTTATTAGCAACGGGGCTAGAGGCTATTTGTGCACCATTTAGAGAAGAATCCAGCTGACTTCCGTCCTTGTTCTAAGAATTTGTATGAGGATAAATTAAGAAGTAATAGACTAATTTCTTTGATGGAAGAAATATTTTAAAAACGTAACATTGAGTCTGTGACATTGTTACTTATTGATTATTCTTATGCAGATCTACAGTGAAATAAAGCAAGTGGAGCAGAAAGAAAGAAACAACATTTCTTTCAGGATTATGTGTGGATGAGTCTATATTTGCTAAAGAGATTAGAGCTGTTAAGGAGGAGCTTCCTGCTCTGCACTGGAACAATAGAAAGGCTACCCTTAGGGCAATACCACACTCCGGGTGCCAACTTCTGTATTGGTTTTTGTTGTGGTTGCTTCTGCTGTCATAAAATAGTATGACTGAAGTCAAGAAAAAGTTTCTTTTTGGCTTACAATTCAGAGACTCCATGTTCACAGTGGTGGGGAAGATGTGGCAGCAGGAACAGGAAGCCGAGCAATCACATCTCAGCCGCACACAGGAAGAAGAAAAAGAGAGAGAAGTGAGGCCAGGCTACCAGTCCCCAAGTCTCACCTCCAGTGGCTGCCCCTTCTAAGGATTTATTTTGTAATCTCTCACAAACAGAACCCCCTCAGGTGCTCAAATACATGAACCCGTGGGGGTTACTTCTTATTCAAAGCACAACAGGAACTAAACATGAAAGTTACCTTTCTGGAGCTGGAGAGATGGCTCAGCAGGTATGAGGACTGGATACTACTCCTCCAGAGGGCCTGGGTTCAATTGCCAGCACCCACATAGCAACCCACAACCATCTGTAGCTCCTGTTCCAAGTGATCCAAGGTCCTCTTCTGGCCTTCAAGGATACTGCACAAACATGGTGCACAGATATCAAATGGGCAAAATATACACTTAGTATAAAACAAATAAATGTTAAGGAGACAGAGAGAGAGAGAGAGAAGGGAGGGAGGAAGGAAGGAAGGAAGGAAGGAAGGAAGGAAGGAAGGATGGAACGAAGGAAGGAAGGAAAAAAGAAAGTTTCTTCTTGTAGAATCCAAATTTCTATCACGAGTCGCCTATCCTAGACACATAGTCAAGAGACTTTCTTCCTCAGCAGCAGGCAACAAGGGACAAATAAACTTTTAGAACCTTAACCAAAGAGATAGGAGGTTTGGAAGCTGAAAGAATTGGCATGATCTAAAGTTACTGGGAATTGATAAAAACAAAAACCAAACCGAACCAAACCAACAAGAACAACAAACCAAAGCCACCTGTAAGCCTGTTATGTCCCTGGCAGCATTGAAAGTACATCCCATCTCTGACAGCACACAATGCCAATCAACCCAAAATCAGAAACTGTAAAAGAATTTAGAGTGCTCCAGAGAAGCTCAGATGGGTCAGGGGGACTGAGAGGAGGAAGCTGTAGACAATGGACTAAACGTTACATGAGAAATAAGAGGACTGACACAGGAAAGTCGCTGTCACATTAGCATGCCTACCAGCAGGCCATGCATGACAGAGGCCTAGATCTAAGTCCAACCGAAGTGCTCCTCAGCCATTTTATGACAGTTGAGGCTATATTCACTGAAGGATGTTAGGGGAATTTTTGGACTTGGCTAAATTTACAAGTTCACATTCCTGTGCCTGGTTCATTTTCTTGAACAGCACGATAATAGGTGAACATCCTATGATGCCATTGACTCTATTTTGATATACTCTTTAAATCTTACTGTTCTCATGAATTTTTTCTGAAAGTATAGAAGAAAGACTGCCCCCTCCCACCGCCTGTACCTTAACATGCCCACTAAAGTGTAATCCCAGCACACACTGCTCAAGTTTTTGGATTGTTTTGTTGTACTTTGTGTGGTGGTAAGGACAGAGCTGAAGACCCCACTCACACTAGGCAATCTGTCTACTGCTGAGCCCAGTGTCAAAGAACTCAACAGAGATGCTTCAAATTCAGGCTGTAAAAATCAGTATAATTCAAATAGGGGTTGCAAATGAAGAGAGATGCTAGGGAAATGTCAAGAAATTTAGGAGGCAGAATGGTTGGAACCAGAGATAAAGAGCAAATGTTTCTTCTTAGCTCATAATGGATATCTCTGTTTGGTTTGGGTAAGCTTTTACAAGAAGGACTTGCCTAACTCTGTTTCTGTGCACTAAAAGGCTCATGGGCAGAGATACATTGCAAAGAGAGGATTCAAGCTGCTTCTGTCAGCCTTAGCATGGGTCATCGTGAGCATTATAAACAGTAATGTTGCATAATACTGGCTTATGTGGTGATTTCCTTGGTAAATTCAAATAGTCTAACTAATGTACTTAAAGTTTTACCAAAAAAAAAAAAAAAAAGGACAGGAAAGGCCACTGAGTAATTATATACAGAGCTGTCAGAACCTAAAAGTAGTTTTTTTTGGTGTTTTCTATGAATTTAATAGAAAGTTCTTAACTTCCATTCCATAGGAATAATGTGCATAAGAACCATAAGAAAATATATGTACCTGTTTTTTCTTATTCAATATACTCCATAAAATTAAACATAATATAGCATAGTGGCTTCTGAAAGCTAAACAGTGAAACAAAGCTAACAAACAAATAAAGGTTTCTATCCATATAGTAATAACTCCCAAGTTCTGTTTTCATATGGCCAGGGACCATGTGCTGAATGGAAGCCAATACTGAGGGATTTTTTTCCCCAGAAAAGGGTCCAGGAGTGGGGGACTAGAGAGATGGCTCAGCCCTTAAAATGCCTGCTACTTTCCAGAGAACTGCAGTACAAGTCCCAGCACCTGTGTTGGGTGACTTATAACCACCTATAGCTCCAGTTCCAAGGAGGTCTGATGTATAATTCCTCTGGTACCTGCATATATGTGGCATATACATGCATACACATGCATACACCTTAAACTTAAAAAAGAAAGCTTTAGAAAGAAAAAGAAGCATCCAAATGGCTCACACATATATCCTAACACTGGAGGTTGAGCTTGCCTGTTAAAGGCCAGCCTGGGCTATATAGCAAGTACCTGGCTTATAAAACCAAATAAGGAAGGAAGGACATAGGAATAAATTGGGGGCAGAATCCAAATCCTTTATTATGGTTTTTCCCCCCTCCTTGGGTCCCAGGTCTAGTCCTGAGAGCCATATGTATGAACTAATGCTATGGTTTTCTCCTTTAGAACCTCCCAATTCTCTGGATCTCAATGGCAGTCACCCTAGAAGGATCAAGCTCACAGCCCCAAATATTAACCTCTCTCTGGATCAAAGCGAAGGATCTATTCTCTCTGATGATAACCTAGACAGTCCAGATGAGATCGACATCAATGTGGATGAGCTCGATACCCCTGATGAAGCAGACTCTTTTGAATACACTGGCCACGGTGAGTTTCCTAGATAACAAGGCCTACGTTATGTAAATAAATGATTGCCTAGGTAAAATTACAAACAACTCTTTCATTGTGAAGGTGACTAGTCTCTGTGACTCTAGAAGCTTCTGTTGGTGTCCCGCTCCAGGGTATCCATGATTGGCAGTTCAGAGTGTGATAGAGTAGGGACAGTTCCCCCAGAGGTTACTCATTGGCAACTACTACCCTTTGGTGAAATCTCTACCCTATGCTAAGTGTAGGAAAACTGAAACTGTATGTACAAAGAAAGGGATGAGTGTAATAATCTGGATATTTGATCTGACAGTTAAAAATACACAAATATGAAGTAAAAGGATACCTTGAATTCATTTTTTCTGTGCCACCTCAGTCTTCCCAAGATACTTCATCCACCCCATCTGCTCTCGCCCACTCCTTCTATTCCAGCTGTCCCCTGCTGTCCCAGCTCTTCTTGGTAATCTACTGACTTGAAACAACACTGAAGACAGCCATGGCTGGTCCCTCCCTCCCCCTGCCTTTTACTCTGCTGTCTCTGTGGAGAGCTTTGTCACACCACAGCTGAGCGTTTTATTTATAAATAGTAAATCTGTCAAGCCAAGTGGTGGTGCCTGAGCTAGCTGGTAATTAAAGCTGCCACTTGCTGACATGACTCTTTTATTTAGTTGATATTGTCATGTTGAAAGAGGCAATTTAATGACCTTGGTTATTCTAGGTCTTAAACTCACAGAGTCGGATTTTAGTGTATGCTGAACTCTAAAATTCACTTTGATTTCAAACAAAAGGTGCATAGCCAACCATGATTATAAACAAATAAATAAGCAAGACAAAACATTAACTACCAAAACCACAGAGTTTGTGTGAATAGCTCTATTCTGTAGAGCAGATGTGGATAACCACTGCATAGGAAGATTAGAATATAAATACATTTAAGACCTAGTATATGAAATGAGTGCTTAAGAGCTTCCTGTCTTTGGAATTTTCAGGTAAGCATATTGAATCTGGCATATACATTCTAGAGGAAAAATGTTTCTTATTCATTCTTCCTGGGACTTTCTTTTCTTTTTTCTTTTTAAAGACAAGTTTAAGTGATAAGATTCCAGGTGTGCTACCAGCCTATCAAATACTTTCAAGTATAGCTTTTCATAATTTGTCTTGCCAGATGGACAGTTTTGTAATGTTTACTGTATTTTATAGGATATATCCCAAATATTTTAGAGATAATTCCTGTAAGCCTCATGGTTACTCTGTAAAACAGACTTTTTTCCCACCGAAGATGAGAACACAGAGACATGGGGAGGTTACATGGTCTGTCTAAAGTTACACAGCTGTGAGCAGCTGAAATAGCATTTATAGTGATTTGAATAAAAAAACTGGGCCCCAGAGTCTTATAGGGAGTGGCACTATTAGGAGGTGTGGCCTTGTTGGGGTAGGTGTGGCTTTGTTGGAGATAGTATGTCCCTGCAGGGATGGACTTTGAGGTCTCAGAAACTCATGCCAGGCCCTGTGGTTCACTTGCTCTTCCTGCCTTCTGCTGATCCAAATGTAGAATTCCCAGTGAACCTCTCCAGCACCGTGTCTGCCTGTGCGCTTCTATGCTTTCCTCATGGTGACACGATGAGAGTGGACTAACCCTCTGAGTATGTAAGCCAGCCCCAGTTAAATGGTTTTCTTCATGGTGTCTCTTTACAGCAACGGAAACCATAACTAAGACAACATTCAAGCCAAGCACTGTGTTAGCTTCTTTCTCTTGCTGCTTTCCTGTCTCAGTTGATGAGTAAGGGATGGGGTAGGGTGAGATCTTTTACTAAATCGAGCCTGCATACAGAAAACAAGATGTGAACATTCATGTTCATACATTTGCTTCTGTAGGCCACATTGATGCTTTGAAAATCTGTCCTTTGAAAATGCCTCTGGGATTTTCCCACAAGTCCCTCTTTTATTTCGTAGCTGATGACCAAATGCTTTTCCAAGGTATTATTTGCCTAACATTGCCAATTTTCTTATGGAAAGACAATTTAATCTCTGCATTGAAAGACCCCAGTTTGTTTCCTTTCAATCAGTTTTCCTTTACAGCAGTTTCCAAACAGTTGGGAAATATAATTACAGCTTGATTTTTTTTGTGCCAACAAAATCAGAACTGTAGAGATAGTGAGGGGCTTGGTCGTTTGTCATTCACATGAAGAGTAATCCTGATTTTGCTTTCAATGCATCATGATACTAACCCTAGAAACAAAATACTCCAAGGTCAAGGTGGAAATGATGAGCTCATTCTACTTCCCAAACCAACCATGACATCATTTTTCTCACAATTCAGAGCTCAGATGTGATAAAGGCTGTTTATCATGGATGTGGGAAGATGGTAAGGAATTTGACCTTTGTATTTCTGATAAGAACAACAAAGGCAATGTGGCTGTGATTTTACACTGCCAGGGTTCCCAAGTGATATTTGGTGACCCCATGCAAGCAGTTTTTCCAACACTGACCCCTGAGAACAGCATTCTGGTTGACAGGCATGCCAGTATTCTCTCAGTCAGACCCACACCTTTTACATTCCTATTGGTGTTCTTCTTATTATCAGTACCAACAGGCAGCCAGCTTTATAAAAGCTATTTCCACACTCAGCATTCAAGTGATGATGTTAGGTTCATGTAACTGAAGAGATTTTTTTTTAAGTTTTGTACACTGAGCTTTCTTTAAGATTTATTTTTATCATATTTTTTAAATTGTCTGTCTCTCTATGTGTGTTTGTGTGAATGTGTGCAGGTGTACCAGTGAAGTCCAAGAGAGGTAGTAGACAGATCCCCTGGAGCCCTAACACTGAGGGTCCTGAACACTGAACTTGGGCCTTCTTTGTAAGAGCGTTTGTACATTTGTACTCTTAACAGTACTCTTAACTGACCAATCATCTCCCTAGCCCATACACTGAAATTTATACCCAAATTGACTTCCTGTCTGTTATTTATCACCAAGGTAATTTTAACCTTTTAAGCTGTGCACTAGATGTCTTTGCTAAAACCAGAAAACATCAGGCACCATGCCTTCTGAGAGCTTTCCTGACATCCATGAAATGCTCAGATGTAAAAGGCTGGCCAGTTTTCACAGATGTGTGCCCCTATAGGAAGGCCATGCTTGACCCTTGACGTTGTGGCCAGTGTAGCACAGAACATTCAAGAGCATATGTTACATCATCTCAGAAAGCCAAGAGAAAACATTTGGGTTGGCCTCTTCCTTATCTGTGATGGCCTAATTGTCTCCAACCCCTTCGAGGGGAAAGATTTTCAGTGAGGAAAAAAATTTCTTAATGAGTAGGAGAGGACCACAGTGAGATGAGGATTGATTTGGGGGACTTGGGGAGAGTTATTGAGTACAGAACATATCTGTGATAGCTGCAAAATAGAGGCAGAGGGTTTAAAGATGTAACAGAATTATTAAAATCAGGACGATGTGGCTGACTCCGGGGACTGAGTAGAGCATCTTTACTGCCCACTAGCTTGTGTTGTGGGCTCTGGACATGAACACCTGACAAGTCCTTAAAGTGCTCTGAAGATTTTTCTCCTTCTTCCTTTCCTTTCTCCCTCCTTTCTCCTTCCTTCCTTCCTCTCTTTTTCCCTCTGTCCTGTTCTCCATCAATCCCCTTTTCTTCTTCCTCCTTCCCCTTCTTCCTTCTTCCTCCCCAGTTCTTCCCCTGCCATCCCCATGCTTAGCACTCATTCTTCTGCTGAATGCCAGCCCTGTTCCTTAAATGATTCTTCTTTTGTCCAAATTTATGCCCCTAAGAAGGGAAGTAGATAAAAGCACAGCAACATAATAGTTCCCAAAAATCTGAAGCATTAGGATTAACGCCTCAAAAACAATCACATGAAAAAGTGCATGTAGTGTGTGTTTGTGTGTGTGCATGTATATGTTTGTGTGTGTGTCTATATGTGTGTGTGCCTATATGTTTTTGTTTGTGCTGTGTGTGTCTGTACATGTGTTCATGCTTATGTTTGTATGTATATCTGTGCGTGTGTGTGTGTTTGTACCTATGTGTATATGCCTGTGTGTGCATTTCTGCATGTGTCTATGTTTGCGCATTCAGGCTTTTAAGATCGAAAGGACCTTTTGTACTTTTGTACTCATTTGCTTTCTATAGCTGTGATAAAGACTATGACCTTGGTAAAGACCAAGCCAATGGAGAGGTCTTGCAGCTCACAGTCCTTCCTAGTAGGACATCAAGGCAGGAACTCAAGGAAGAAACCCAAAGGTTTTGGGACCTGAAGCAGAGGCCATGGTGGAGTGCCTGCTTACTGACTTATTCTTACCACTTGGTCAGTCTCCTCTTATAAGAGCCAGGACCACCTCCCCAGGGATGGCACTTCCCACTGTGAGCTGAGCCCTCCCATATCAATCGTCAAACAAGAAAATACCCTATTATCTGCCAACAAGCTATCTGATGGAGAGGCATTTTCTCAGCTGAGGTCTGCTCTTCCCAAACTTGACCCCATCTTGTGTCAAGTTGACAAAAAACGAACTAGTACACTTACTAAGATATTGTAATCAATAAACACATAGGAAAAGTTATCAAGAGCAAAATGGAAATTTCTTTTTGGCGATAAATATGCAGCATGGCTATACATTGAAAAGCTAAGTACAAGAAAAGACAGTAATTGCTGTACCTGTCAGGGAATCTCTACCAGATCAGTGAGGGCCACGGGACAGGACTATCAGGTGCCTTCATGTGAGTGGGAGAAATAGAAATAGCAATGAGCAGTGTAAAATTCTCACCCTCTTTAATTATTAAAGTAATGCACACCTTAAATTGTCAAGGATTAAAAATTTTGACAGTCTCTGGTGTTTTAAAAGCAGAAGGAAATAGGCCCTGGCATATTTTAGTGTGACATATTCAAGGATGAAAATATCCATGAAAACTAAATGCTGTGCACCCAGTGATGCAGGCAAGATGCTGTTCCTAGAAAATCACCCTACAGCCATATATGCTCAAATGATGTAATATTGCTATGTAAAGATAACAAAGCAAAATCTTTAAAAGAAAAAATACCAAGATAAAATAAAATTAACTATTTTATCATGGAATTGATAAACTCAGAGACTTCAACAAGGTAAAACACTTGAGAGCTGGTTCTAAATTGAGCAGGGTTATAATTCCTGAGTTGAGGAGACACCTGTTGCTATTGGATAGGATCAATTGTCAGACAGAGGAATTCCCATACTCATGTTTAAAGTGTAAGTGGGACCCTGGGGAGGAGTGGCATTTTCAAGAATTTCTTTGTGGCTTATAGTTTTAAGTGTTACTCTTTTTTCAACTAATAAACTATGTTTATAGGGCTCTTAGGTTAACACCCAAATTGCATGTCAGGGCTCACTCCTAATCTGAACATTGTGTGGGTTTAGACAAAGTGGAAGTGACCTGTAATGTATCCTTCTTTCCCCTGTGTTGTGTGACAGTATTCTTCCAGAGACATTAGCAAGCATCAACCTACCCCAGAGCACAGGGAACCAATAACAGAGTAAAGCAAGGATGTCATCAAAGTTCAACTCAGTAAAACAATGAATTTTATTGGGGTTACTAACAGGAGTATGGTTGAGGGGTTATAGGAGCAGAAATGACTCAACCCATAGTAATCACTAAAAGCCTACTTAGTGCACTGCATGGCCTGTAGACTGCTCAACAGATAGAACATTTATGTTTCAGGCAGATGGGTTGCTCTGGGCTGGTCTCTGCTTCTTCCAGGCAGCTCACCTTGTCTGAGAGTGTTGTAGGCAGCCTAGCTTATCTGTCTTTTGATGGTCCTTACAGCTTATATGTGCTTCGAGAGGGAAAGGCCTTGTGTAAATGTATCAGCTTCAGGGATTTCCTGAAGCCTTTAGATTATTTACTTCCCAAGTTAAAGGGCTTCCCTGCTGGATGAGTGGCTTCACCTCCCTTAGAACTCTTGGCTGCCAGGGTTATTGTCTTTCCAGCTTTGCCCTTTACAGAATGTTGTATAAGTAGAATCACACAGTAAGTAGTCTTTCAGATAGATAGTCTTCTCTTATGCATTTATGATTCCTTGACATCTGGAGGATTCATTTCTTTTCAGCCATCAGTAATATCCCAGAGTGTGCATGTGACACTGATATACCAGTGAATTTCCAGTGTGTACATGTGACACTTTGTTTTTCTGTCACCAGTTGTCAGGCATCTTGGTCCCTTTAAAGTTTTGGCAAGTATGAATGAAGCTACTAAAAACATACATGTGGAGTTTTTATCTGGAACTACCCTTCCAGTTGGCTAATTACAAAGGAGTTGGACCGTAGGAGTGAAGTTTATTTATAAGAAACTTCCAGACTGTCTTCCAAAGTTACCAGAATAGTTCCATCCCCGTGAAAGTCCCTGATACACCACATTCTCACTAGTTTGGTGCTTGTCTGGGTTTTGGACTTTGGCCTTTCTAATAGCAGTGTCCACAGTAATAGTTTAGTACTGTGTTATCTTAAAATGCTCTAATGATAAATAAGGCCGTAAATATTTTCTTATGATTTCTTAGTATCTGTATCTTCATTGGTGAGGGGATGTGTGCTCAGTTCTTTCGCCTCTGTGTGTATGTGTATATGCATGCACACATGTGCAAGTGTCTGTGTTGTGCTGTGTTGTTAGGAACCGAACACAGGACCTTGTACATAGCAGAAAAACACCCCATTACTGAAGTACAGCACCAGCACCATTTTACATTTAGATGCAAATCAAATAATTCACCTTCTTATTGTTAAGTCTTAAGCACTTCTATGTATTTTGAACAATAATCATTTACCAGATTTGTAGTTTATAAATATATTCTCCTAGTCTGCAGCTGCCTTCTTGATCTCTTAGTATTATCTTACACAGAACTTGTTTTCAACATCAACACAGTATAGTTTTTTAATTACTTATTTCATGAATTTAAAGTCATCAATTTCAGATCCAGACCTGGTGACTCATATCTGCAGGCCAAGGCCGAGGTAGGAGGAATGTTTGCGCTCATGAGACCAGCCCAGGTAGCATGGTAACCCCTATTAAAACAAACAAACAAACAAACAAACAAACAAACCAGTAGATGAATCCCATCTCTATGCCAAGGTCAACTAGAGTTTCTCTTATGTTGTCTTCTATGAGCTTCATAGTTCGAGCATTTTACATTAGGTGTATGATCCAATTTGAGCAAATTTGTGAGCAAATGCAGGTGTAAGTCTATATGTTACATACATATTGTGTATACATCATATACATTATATATATCATATATATATATATATATATATA
>JADRCD010213758.1:3052-15281 GCA_019843815.1 Montemys delectorum
CTCTCACATTCCTTCTTGCATAATTTTTTTTAATATTAAACTCTACTTGTTTAGATTATTGTATGTTTCTCTTCTGAATGGACCCAGGTTGACAGTAAACAACAAAAAGTGTCTTCTCTGATGGATCTTGCATTTCTCTGTTGGAGCATGAGTTGGAGGAATAGGCAAATGCTATGCAAAGAAATGAAGTGGAAGGGAATCCCAACCTCTGCATCAGATGGGAATAAGTCTTGGAAGAAAAGATGTTTTAAGCTCAGACCTGAATGTCAAGAACAAGTTGCAGCTGATGGAAACAAAGCAGAGACCCACAGCTGAACAACAGGCAGAACTCAGGGGGTCTTGTGAAAGAGTTAGGGGAAGGATTGAGGGAGCTGAAGGGATCAAAGGCCCCAAAGGAAAAGCTACAAAGTAAATTAACCTGGGCGGGGCGGGGGGTCTCACAGAGACTGAACCACCAACCAACGAACACACAGGCTGGACCTAGGCCCCCTACAGTTACGTAGCAGATGTCCAGCTTGTTCTTCATGTGGGTTCCCTAACAATTGGAGCAGGGGCTGTCTCTAACCCTGTCGCCTGCCTTTGGATCCCTTTCCCATAACTGGGCTACCTTGTCTGCCCTCAGTGGGAGAGGATGCACTTAGTTCTGCTGCAACTTGATGTGCCAGGATGGATTAGTATACATGGTGGGGGAGGGGGAGAGGCTCCTCTTCTCTGAGGAAGGGTGTGAAAGAGGGACTGAGAGAGGAGGGAGGGGGGTTGTGATCAGGTTATAAAGTGAATAAATAAATAAATTTAAATAAACTCACCATGCAATGAATCAGGTGAATGTAAAAGCTTCAATTCTAGAAAAATTTCTCTCATGCAGATGAGAGAAAAAAACAACAAAAGACAAATATGGAGCAGGTGGAGCAATTTAAGATCAATTCAGGAGTCCAGGTCAATAACGATGGATCTATTGTTTTTAATCTGTGGGCAGTTGATTTTGGAAACACGTGCTACAATTCACACACACACACACACACACACCTGCAACAACAACAACTGTGGCTCTGCCTTTGGCTCACTAATGACTGCAGGTAAATTTTAGTTTTGAGTTGAGGCTACCTGCAATGAAATGCTAGGTCTGCTCTGAATGTACAACAGAAACAGCAGGAGTCATGGAGACCATTTCTAGATCAGCAAGATCTGCCACCCCTTCATCATCTATGGTAAGATGGAGATAACAATACAGTAGTCTTATTATTTGAAACAAGTTACCACGACCACGTCAGTGTCTGGAGGCGTGGCAGATTTCTAGACTCTGGGGGAGGTAGAGAAATGCAGGCTCCAACAGAGAAGAGCTTTTTTGTCCTGATAGTTGCCTTCCTGTGGATGCTCCTTCTTAACTTGGTGGGTACAAGGCAAGTAGACATTGGTTGCCCATTTTACTGGAAGAGAAATGCTCTAGAAATGGAATAGACACACTTACAGAGGTACTGCGGAGACTTCAGGGAGAAAAGAGCACGCCTCCTTCTTCACTGAAGTGTATTATTTGAACCTCTTAAGATCATTCTCATCTGGTGACAACTAAGGCCCTTCTCCCGCCTAAGGGCAGAGGTATCCAACAAGGTTTCTGTTTGTGTGATGGGGAAGGACCGTCGGGCTTTTACATTGAATAAGGAGTGGACTAGTGAGCCAGGCTCAAATGCAGCTCATGCTGAAAAAGGTTGGTATTATTGGGGTACTTTGAACCCAGTGACTCAATGTGTGGAGATGATAAAACTAGCACGAATAGACAGACGTTAAGTCAGCAACAGTTCTGAAACCTGAAGGAGGCCCTAGAAGTCTCACCAACCTGGACAGTTAAAGAAAACTGTAGATTCACTTCACTTTAGGTAGATCAAGCTAGTTAAATATGAGAAATCCGCTATCCAAGATGATCTCTTCCTCGAAAAAAAAAAAAAAAAAAACCTCACATTATCATTATTTTCCTTGAATCTAAAAGTTACATTGAATAAATTGTTCTGTTTTGTCCAGTGACTATATGCAAACAGGGTATCATTGTTTTTACTTTAAAGGCTAGACCACTGAGACTCCAAACAAGTTACTTGCCCAAGGTCACACAACTTGAAAGCACTTAAAAGGCCTTCAGAACTCGGGTCCCCTGCCTCCTTAGAGCATGCCTTGCATAAACCCAAATTCCACAAGTGGACATGCAACTCAAGTAGGCAATTTAAATACTATTCAGCTCACCTGCCTGGTTTAAGCCTTTTTAAACATATGTTTTATTGCTGGAATGTGGGTGGATGGCGAATCCGGGAAGGACTTGCGGGTGCCTCAGGGCAGAAGCAGAACCTGAGTATTCCCACAGCCACAGGAAGCACCACCCCCTCTCTGCTGCCTGCTTAAAGTGTCTGAAGGCTTGATAAGTGAGATTCAAGGGAGATGAACGGTGCTGAAGCGGTACTTTGGCTTTCAGAGAACAGCAGGGATCACACCTGTGCGGCTGATCATGGCGCCTTCACACAGGCGCCCCGCTCTCGCTATCACCACAACCTGCAGGGCAGATTTTACAGGAGCAAAGCTGCATATTTACTTTCTGAAATTGGCAGTCTGAGAACGGGATAGGTGTAGGAAAGAACAGCTAAACCCATCATTCTATACAAGAAAGTAATTAATGGAAGTCCCTTACAGCTTTGCCTCTACCTGTGGCCCATTTCTTTATCTCTTATAATCTGCTCAACTTGAAACCTTTCTGATCTCATTTACATGGTGTCTTTCCATAAAGGAGATCCATGGGGTCTCTACATCCTTTCCTACCTAGATACAGGCATTGGCACTTCTAAAAACATCATCTTGAAGTGGAATCTTTAACTCAGAGAGGACTTTTAGTCAAGATCATTTGATAAATGTGATTATGTTTTCTGCCCATCTTCCTGAATTTCCCAAGGAACAAACTGCTGGAATGAGGATTGGGGGAGGCAGGGACATGGCTTAAGACAACTTGGTGAAAAGTAACCTAAACTGTAAGGGTCTGTCATCATCGCGCCAGTAGTATGTGGGCTCCTACTGCTATCATTCAGTTCAGTACCCATTCTCAATATTATACTGCTTTGAATAATTCTGATGAATTACATGCCTTCCTTCAACAACAGTCCCTGTACGAGTACGAATGGGTATGAATAGTGTATCTACCCCATTGCTCTACTCCTTTGGGAAAAGGCTTTGACACCCTAGGAAATTCTCACTCATAGAGCTGCCTTTTCCTTCACTGTTTGCTTTTACCCAGAACAAAATTGAAATGCTTTTAATCCTAGTTTTTATCATTTATTTATTTATGTTTTTTTGTTGTTGTTGTTGGGTTTTGTTTTTTTGTTTGTTTTTTGTTTTGTTTTGTTTTGTTTTGTTTTTGGCTTTTCGAGACAGGGTTTCTCTGTGTAACCCTGGCTGTCCTGGAACTCACTCTGTAGACCAGGCTGGCCTCGAACTCAGAAATCTGCCTGCCTCTGCCTCCCAAGTGCTGGGATTAAAGGCATGCACCACCACTGCCCGGCCATTTATTTATGTTTTACGTACATTGGTGTTTTGTTTGTACATGTGTCTGTCTATGTGAGAGTGTTGAGTCCCCTGGAACCGCAGTTACAGTTATAACATACAGATGTGGGTGTTGGGACTTGAACCTGGGTCCTCTGCAAGAGCAGCCAGTGCTCTTAACGGTTGAGCCACCTCTCTAGCCCTATCCTAGTTTTTAAAGCTTTATTTTTAACTAAATGCCTATGAATGTGTATGTAACTTGAGTACAGGGGTCTACATAGGCCAGAGGAAGGTGCCTGATACTCTAGAACTGGAGTTGCAGGCAGTCATGAGTAACTCAGCACAGGAGCTAGGACCAGAATTTGGGTTCTCTCAAAGATCGTATGTGATCCTAACAGTTAAGTCATCTTCCATCGTCTACCACGGGTGTCTGTTAAACAAAAGGTCCTAAAGAGAGATGGCTACTGAATAGATCATAAGGGTTTACAGAGTTCCACCATTTATTGATATATATCAATCTATACCAAGCACCAAGAGATAGACAAGTCTTAAAATGCCCATTGTACACCCTAACAGACAGAGCTTCTGTCCCTTTAATCTTATATAACTGTAGTAGGCAAACAAGTTGGAAATAAAGATTGAGCTTTTAGAATTCACATCTTTCCATTTTACTAAAGTTACCCTTTAATGCTGTACAATAATTTTGTTGCCTTGGGCTCTATGAAGTGTTCCCTTATAAAACTGTTAAGTACTTGGGAGGCAGAGACAGGCAGATTTCTGAGCTTGAGGCCAGCCTGGTCTACAGAGTGAGTTCCAGGACAGCCAGGGATACACAGAGAAACTCTGTCTTGGGGGGGAAAAAAAAAAAAACCAAACTGTTAAATAGACAAAAATGGCAACCACAACTCAAAAAAGAGTGGTCCACGTGGTTCATATGCCTGTCTAAAAACAAGGTGAAATCCACAGACGGTGAGACTGGCTTACATATCCTGATAAGAGTTTATCCCGCGCAGTGGTTTTATAGCTTAGGATAGATTTCTGCATTTGACTTTTGCAACATCTACACACAAGAGATGAAGAAAACTCACTCATTTCCCATTCTCAGCTTGAAACTCAAAGCAAAGTACCTTTTATAATTTATCCAATAGGAATTTAAAGAAGGCATTAAGGCTTTGAAAAGGAAAGGCATGGTGAAAATGATACGCTTTCCAAGAATGATGTTCATGAAGGACCTAAACACTATATCGGTATGCTATGTAGATAGTTTTATCCTTTACAAGGGTAAAAAAGCTGGTATTTAGGATTTCTAGAAAGGAAACAGTTTATTTTTAACTTCTCAGAGGATCATAAGTTCTTTAAATTTTCTAGAATACAACTAATCATTTAGAAAATTATTTATTATGATGGCAATTGTCATGTATAAATATACTTTAATAAGACAGTGGAAAGGTAAGAGAATTGGCAGATATTTACTGCAAGTTCAATTTAAAGACTTTTTTTTGTAACATTAGACTGCTATACAGCAATCTATCTATTCTCCAACAATTTTTTTTTCCAAAAACACAAAATAAGTGAATCACATTGTAAAGAATAGTCACATTCAGAGATCCATGCTAAGCTTAACTACTGTGCTTGCAAAAGGAATGCTAACTACATTTCTCATCGGATTGAGGGTGGAATGTTTACAATAATTTGATATAAACAACTGTATTTAACACTGATTTTGAGAGTTTGAGAAGACTACATTTTTCTAAAATGGTGTATGTTAGTCACATACATTTTCTAATTATTTATGCAATGCTCAGGAAATTTATAAATGCTGTGTCAAATAACTCTAATTAAAACATTATTATCTGTGAAACTATTGCATATACAACTAGAACTTTACTAATTCTTAAAGCCCAAATCATCTCAAGTCATCACTTAAGGACGAAGGGTTGTCAAATGAGATATTAAGTAGTCAATTCCATGGGAATTTTAAAAGTAATAAAAAAAAAAAAGGACATGCAATTTTACTTTGGCTTTTGAGTATAAAAAGAAAGTATTGGAAGATCTGGTTCCTTAGGATTTTGGAAGAGTGCTTGGCTATCCCTTGCAAAGGACCTGTATGCTATCCCTAACATTTACTGAGACTGCAAGGCACTGTTGCAACAATCAGTGGCTGAAGGTGGTGAGGGTTGAAGGTACAGGCCAATTGTAGGGAGTCGAGGAAGACTTAAGCCAGAGAAATCCTGAGTGAATGCGCGCTATTATCATGGACATAGTCATGTGAAGGACCCTGAACCTCAGACCTACGGCTGAAGACAAAGCCTCCCATCCCTGCTGCTCCCCTGCTGTGAGCCTCAGAGCACAAAGGCAACGCCTTCTCTGGTCTGTCAATGTTGATAGTGTGTGCTGAAAATGTCCACCATAGCTTTCTCACAGTCTGCAGACTGTTTCCTTAACAGGAACTGCACCCACCTACATTAGCTAAACCTGCCCCCTTGATCCAGCCGTGTACTGTAAGCCTTTCCTCATCATTTATCTGTATGTTTCAACCCTGTCTCTGCCAGCTGTACTCAATAGCATAGACTTCCTCCCTCCACCCCCTCCCTGTTCCTCTCTATCATCACCGTGCTGAGCTCTGGGGTCCTGCAGTTTCTCCAGCAGAAAGCTGGTCCAACAGACCCCAGGCTTCGGTCCGACAGGTGGGTCCGTCTCTTTGTCTTTTCTTCATTCCCTTACCACTCCAGTCATGACCAAGTCTCTGAGAGTGTGTCAAGGACTTGGCAACCAGTGATCTCATCTACCTGAGAGGGTGCCTTGGGAGAACTTGAAGGGTCAAGGTTTATCTGGGCTCCAGTAAATTGAAACCCAACCTGGGCAACATGGTGAGACCCTGCCTCAAAATTTAAAAGAAAAAGAAAAATTAAAAAGAGAGCTAAGACTATAGCTCAGTGGCAGAACGTTTGCCACAGCATGAGAGACCCAAGGTTCAATTTCTAGCACACAAAAATAAAATAAATAAAATAAAATAGAACTGAATGTGATACCTTAAGTTCCCTCTCACTTGCATTTGCAAGTAAACCTGTAGGTCTGGGGCAGATTGTCTAGCTTGCATAACTACACTTAACTAGCAAATCGCTGAGTCAAGATTCGAATCCAAGACTATTTTCTAGAAAGTTATTTGTTGTTTCCAAATCACTCTCTTTGTTGCCAGAAATGAATAAGACACTTATGTATTTAATTTTTGCTTCTGAGACAGGGTCTTATAATGCAGTCCTGACTGGTCTATGGTGACTACGTACACCCTGTCTCTGATTCTTGCATGCTGAGATTAAAGGGATGTGCTATTATGACCAGTTTTGGCACATAATTTTGATATTTTTAAGAGACCTATTTGGAGCTGGGTGATGGCTCAGTGGTTGCTTGCTGCACAGCATGAGGACCCATAAAAAGAGGCCTCGAGTGGCAAACTTGCCTAAAATTTCAGTGCTGGGCAGCTGGAGGCAGGTGGATCCCAGTGCTCATTGGACAGTTAGCCAAAAGTCAGTCTCTGGCTTTAGTAAGAGAGTCTTATCACAGGAAATAAGGTGGAGAATGATAAACAAGGAGTTCAACATCAACCTCGGGCTAAGGAACATGTATCTTATACATACATGTTCTTGCAAACACTCAAATCCTATATATATACATGTATACACAAGCACACACACACACCCACAAGTACACACACACACACACAGACACACACAAGCACACACCCACCCACAAATACACACACACACACACACACACACACACACACCGTACAAACACATATGTAAATGTTTTGGTTTTATTTTGCTTTAAAGGATTAAGTTGTGATTACTAATATATTTTGTTTTGCTTTTGGAGACAGGGTCTTGCTAGTTATCCTAAGCTGCCCTGAACCTTACTAGGTAGCCCTAGGTAACCTTGAACTTATCAACTTCTGGCCTGACTCTCCCAAATTCTAGGATCCCAGGCAAGCACCACCACACCTTGTTTAATGCACTTTGTGTATTCATACTGTGAGATCTTTTAGAATTGCCCTATGAAGAGTAAATCAACAAACGGCTGCTAAATTTATATTTCTTCCATTGAACAGGATTAAATTCTAATTCATTCAAATTGTTCTCATGTGCTTATGAATAATCAAATGGCCCATTCTCTAAATAATCATTTTATGTTTTAATTCTCAGCAGAGGAATAATCATTAAAAGTAGTGTTTTAAATACAGAAAGAACTAGGGTGCATACCTAGGTAAGCACCCTAAGCTTAGGGTTTCCCTGACACCCCTGGGAATTTAGGAATGTTGTAAGTTTCTGGCATGCTGATATACAAGCAGTACAGCCATAAAGCTGTGGTCAAGAAATACTGACACCATACTCCTGAATGTGTCTTCAGTTACTTCATCGGTAACTTCCTGCCAAGTGATGATCATTCTCAAATTTTCCTTAGGGGAAGTTCTTAATACTTAAAAATATCATTTAATTAGCTGTATGTCTCATATTGTACTAGCAAACAGTGTTCTAATATATGTGTTTTGGTAAGATAAAAAGACGACGCTAGAACAGAGGCACTGTATTGTTTGAAAAGAATCTTAAGACATTTTAGGGTGACTGCTCCTTTGGTTTTTTGTTTGTTTGTTTGTTTGTTTGTTTTTGGTTTTTTTTGCCCCCTCAGCAAGATTCACTTGAGAGAGTAACCTAGAATTTTTAAGAGAATATAATATCTGCAGGGATTTTTGCTAGCCAACATAGATTTGTAAGACAGAAGCAGAGTCAAATTTTCATACCCAAGTTAAAGACAAATACAAGCTGAATTCAAGGGTTTGTTTTCTGGAGCACTGCTGGATGCTTCCCCTGGATTGTACCACAGAAGGCTGCAAGCAAAACACAGGCAGGCCTAGCAAACAATCCTAGACTGTTTATAACAACTGAAGCTGTGTCTTTCATATCAAAGTCCCATCAGCAAGGGGGGGGGGGGAAGCAGAGATAAGCCCATTGGTAAAACAGTGCCCTTTAACCGCAACCAGGCACTTCCTGCAATCAAATCCATGCTAGCATGTGGCTTGTTCAAATAAAAATTACTGGACTGGAGCCAAATAAGGAAAAAAAAAAGTAATTGATAATGTGGTTTTTAGAAACCATCCATCCATCAAATGTGTCAGCCCTTCATAATACTTTATTTCCTTCGGAACAAAGATCTTTAAAATTCATTGTGTGCACTTCAAAACAAAGTGTCCTTGTGCTGGTTTATGAAGATTCTCTTTTAGTTTGGGTTTGTTTTGTTATTTGATTACACTCCCTCCCATCCTGCATATTTTTTTCCCCCAGATAGTTGCTAGAAATCTCTGCCGTCCTTAAACAAAGCGTCCCTGTGCTACATCAGCTTGCATTTTCCTTGGATTATGTTTGGGTGGTGCTTTTTCCCTTACTTCAGCACGCAGTGCCGGAGCCACAGTCTCAGGAAGTAGACTGTAACCAACAGATTCCCCGGCCCTTTTTGTGCTTTGCATCCTATTAACTTACTGGTTGGAAATGCAGGAGCTATCTCAAGCACAGAGAGAAATGGACGAGGAAAAGCTACATTGCATGTGCAACCAGAGGAAGCCATTCAGACTGACCAAAAGAGAAGGACCCTTCTTCCAGACTTGTAACAATCATTTAACTAAAAATGTTCATTATTTTAGGATCTTAACCATCAGTTCGCAAGACTGACAGTGGCTTAGCCAACTGTCAGTATCCAAAAGTAATGTCTGTGATGTCTGTGATGTGAACTCTAAGAGTTTGCTCACCTCCATCCTGGAAAACGTCCACGTCGAAGTCAGGCTTACAAGAGCCAGTGCAATGCCCACAACACACATCTATGCACCATTCTACCCAACATGACATAGATAAATACGTGTTAAAATGAATCATTAAAGGTATCTGGACCTCCCAAGTATCTCTTTTGCTGGTTTGTTTCTTTTCACATTATTATTATTATTATTATTATTATTATTATTATTATTTATTTTATTTTATTTTTATCTTTTTTGATTTTTTCGAGACAGGGTTTCTCTCTGTAGCCCTGGCTGTCCTGGAACTCACTCTGTAGACCAGGCTGGCCTCAGTCTCAGAAATCTGCCTGCCTCTGCCTCCCACGTGCTGGGATTAAAGGTGTGCGCCACCACCGCCCGGCTTCATGTTATTTTTTTTGCTTCAGATAGTATCTAGCTGTGTAGCCCAACCTGCCATGACCTTGCTATCCTCGGGCTTCCTCTGAAGCTTCGATACTGCATCAATCCACCACTACACCCAGTTCCAAACTTTCTATTTTAAATGGGAGCTGCAGGATTAAGGTTTTGCAGCTGAAAATATGATAAAGAGGCTTGCAAACACAATGTAAAGAGAGACTCCATATCATCTTGAAAGACTTTCTACTTTACAAATCTAAGCAATCCCATTCTGTTCTCTTCTGAAATCTTTTGTGATCGTATATCGACTAGCCAATTTAAGAACCATGTTTAAACTCTGTTGTCAGTGCCCTGAGACTTGTACAAACGTCGGGCCTTCTCAGACATTCTTCCTCCTATGAGCAGCTGCTTCCTGGAAAGAGAAGCTCAGCCTGTTACTGAATCAGGATTCTCAGTAGAGTTTGGTTTTCTTCTTCTTTTGTTCGTTTAGTTGGTTATTTTCTGCCTCTGTCGTATGGGAGATTTCATATTGTCCTTTACACACACACACAGCAGCAGCAAACATTCTGTCACTGAGCTGAGCTAATGTCTAGGCTGTTTTAGAGAATAGCCCTTAGAGTCTAATAGAGCAGCCCATGTGCACACGTGTATAGAACCACTCACTAGAATGTAGACATAGGTCACACCCCTGGAGAAAAAAAAATGACTCTCTCTTCCCTTACAAACCACCTAGTGCCAATAGTTCTTCAGGCAGGTGTGGGGCCTCACCCCTTCTGAGTCATGCAGAAATGTAGACTGTCTTGATCTAGTACAGGTCTTAATGCAGGCAGCCACAAATGTGCCCAGAAGACACAGTTTCACAGGAGTCTTCCCCAACCCCAAATCTAAGATAATTGCATATCTCTCTTCTTTTTTTTTTTTAGATTTATTTTATTTATTTTATGTGTATGAGTACACTGTAGCTGTACAGATGGCCGTGAGCCATTGTGTGTGGCTGCTGGGAATTGAACTCAGGACCTCTGCTTGCTTCAGCCCTGTTCACCCCGGCCCCACTCGCATTATCTCTCTTCTTTCCCCTCTGCCAAGATGCTCCATGGGGATATAGTATGGTACAAAGATCCTATTTAGAGTTGAGCACACCACAATCATTTATTCTTTACCCTTGGACCAGTTGAATTACCTGCATCTTCTGAACAACAAAAAAGCTTCTTTGATGAGTGCTACCCTAATCGATAGACATAAGACAAGTATTTAGAAAGTTACTTTATAGTTTGATATTATGCCCGCTTTGCAAAAATAGTAATAGTAGGTTCTTGCTGTGGTCCTATGGGTCCTATGCCGTGGGCCTAGCCATGGGTTCTTGCTCAGGATTACAGTATGAAGCATTAGTTTCCTCCTATGCAGTGTTCCTT
This sequence comes from Montemys delectorum, assembly GCA_019843815.1. Taxonomy (NCBI): domain Eukaryota; kingdom Metazoa; phylum Chordata; class Mammalia; order Rodentia; family Muridae; genus Montemys; species Montemys delectorum. The sequence goes on from JADRCD010213758.1 coordinate 14,159, forward strand.
TAATCCATTGAGAAAGCAATTGGTTATCCCAATTGGTAATGATCATCAGATCAACCACGTTCCCAGCTTTTACTCTTGAAACAGGGTCTCACTAAGTTCTCAGATTGGCGTTTAAACTCACTCTACAGAGCAGGCAAGATTTGAGCTTAGTCAGTTTTCTTCCTGCCTCATCCTCCAGAGTAGCTAGTATCATAGGTCTGCATCTCCAGACCCAGAGTTTCTTCATAAAGCAGCAAAGAATAAAACACTTCAATAGCAGACAAACCTTCTACAGTATGGTACCCACCCGCTAGTCTTCTCTTTGGGCCTGCTCCAAAATACTGCTAAAAAGTCAAATTTGTATAGAATATCAATTTTCTTATATAACTTTTTCTGCCTATGAGATAATACTGAATAGCGATTAGAATCAAATGTTCATTTCTTGTCAGAGATTGCTACCCAAAGACTACAAAAGCATTTAGGGCTCCAGGGTTCCATTTCATGACAGAGATGTTGTTAATTTGAAAATAATGAAGAGGTCAATTACTAAAACACCATCCATGGTGTATGCCTTGAAAACAAGAGCTGATTTAGCTTTGTGAGAGATTCCTAAGAAAGACAATGATACAGAGCTTGCTTTCCAACTTACAGAAGAAAATGGGAAGATAAGGAGAGATATGTTTATCTTTTATTTCTCAGTTAGAACTTACTTTCTGCCCATTCTGCCCATTGCTTCATGCTAAGCCCTTGTGGTGTGATATTGGGGCTGGATTGATGGTTAACTATTTAGAGCACTTTTTGCTCTTACAGAGGGCCTAAGTTCAGTTCCTAACACTCACATGATAGCTTATAATAGTCTCCAGCTTCAGTACCAGAGGATTTGACACTCTCTTCTAACCTCCATACCCAATAGGTATGCATGTAGTATACATATAGACATACATGCAGGCAAATCACTTATACAAATAAAATAGAAAATAAATCATAAAAAAAACCCTACTTTGTTAAGTAGTTTATGTGGATTTGCTTTGTTTTAATTTTTACAGAAGTTTATGTACTCTGATATTTTGTTTTTTGACCTGTATATATGTGTGTGTGCGTGTATGTGTGTGTGTGTATGTGTGTGTGTGTGTGTGTGTGTGTG
>JADRCD010213760.1:0-41039 GCA_019843815.1 Montemys delectorum
GTCTCGAACTCAGAAATCCGCCTGCCTCTGCCTCCCAAGTGCTGGGATTAAAGGCGTGGGCCACCACCGCCCACCGGGCTTTGATGTTTTCATAAGCATAAGGCAGGTAGTCTCTCTCTTCCTTCTGCCTGCAGATTCAGATGTAGAACTCTTAGCTACTTTTCCAGCACCAAGTCTGTGTGCACGCTACCATGCTTCCCACCACGGTGACAATAAACAAAGCCTCTGAAACTGTAAGCTGGTCCCACCTGAATGCTTTCTTTTATAAGAGTTGCTGTGGTCCTGGAGCCTTTTCACAGCAATGGAACACTGACTAAAGCAGACATACAAACAAATCATCAATTTATTTTTTCCTTCGTCATTGGATACTGAGCCCAGGGACACAAATGTGTTAAGCAAATACTTATTAAGCTATGTCTCCAGTCCCGTTTAGAAGCTTATCTTTGATGGCTCCCAAGCAGCTGAGATTACAGGAAGGTGCCACCCCGCATGCCTGGGTCGGCTTAACTTTAAATAAGACTGTGTGTGAGTAGATCAGCCGGAATTTTAGCATTTAGTTTCTATGGTGGAGAGGAAGTCCGCTTCACATTGACAAACTGTCAGAGTATGTGTCATCCCTGGGAAAGCCTTTGTCATTTCCAACTGAGTACGATTGATTAGAGGCCAGCCCGTTAGTGTCTCAACAATTTGACTCTCTTTGCTGAACTTTTCCAGACAGGGTTTCTCTGTGTAGCCCTGCTTTTTTTGGGTCATTATTGTCACCACGGTGGCATCTGCTCCTCCTGAGGCTACACCCTGGATGTGGTGAGCACACTATTCCAGCATGGCCATTTCTATCAGCATCAGTACCAGGATGTTACTGTTCTCTCCCCGTTGCAGCTAAACTCTAACATTCCCCATCTCTCGACCTTCAAGAGAAGGCAGAAAGGCTCCGTCACTCTCACTCCCAGGATCCATATCCCTGTTGGCTTACAGGGGATTCCGCAAGGCTCTTCTTAGGGACCAAGCAACCGCTTGCGTCATCACCATCTACAGTTACCACCTGTGCCACTGCCGGGTGCAGGTTGCCTGGCTTATAAGGAGGGTTGTTTGCTGTTCTCTTTCTCTCCCTCTCCCCCCAAATAAACCTCCCTTATACCCCAGGTCTGCCTCACGGTGTGATTTCTCAGGGTGGCACGTTGGTATGGACGACAGAAAGCCTCTCCTCTTACGTTGTTTTCCTGTCAAAAGTCGGTAATAGGCTACTTGCTGCTGAAAAGATTTCAGTGCCTTCCCATTATACTTGTTCCAGCACCAAAAAACAATGTTTATAAGCCTTTTAGGCCTCTCTAATCTCTCCTAGGACTTCCTTCCCTCTTTACTAGAGCTATACGGAAGTTCTCAAGTGTTCCAAGGTTTTCTTGTCACATGATTCTCAATTCACTAGTTCTCCCTTTGAGACTGTTCTCGTTCATATACTCAGGCCTGGGTTTAAATGTCACTTCTTGAGCCGGTTTCCTTGTGGCCCATATCTACTTGTGTGTGTGTGTGTGTGTGTGTGTGTGTCTGTCTGTCTGTCTGTCTGCTGTCTATCTGTCTTTCTCTGTCTCTCACACACATACATACACATACAAGCACAAGCACATAATTTAAAGTAAAAAAGTAAAGTAAGTTTTATTTTTTTTGACTCTAGAATAAGCACACATTTATGTAAGTAACTAAGAGGTCTGAGGTGTGCTCTCGCACCTTTCTCTCCTAATCTTGGGAGAGCCAGCCCAATGGGTGGGAAGTGCATTTTTGGAAGCCTGGGACAGCTGGCAATGTCCTAACCACAGAGAGAAGAGACTCTAGGCTACGAAAATAAATCTTACTAAATTCAAACCAAATGTAACACCAGTTCAATTTTAGCAAAAGATTTTAAATGCCTGCCAGCGACTCCAACACCTTCAGTCAGGAGGAAGTGCGGCAGAGGGGGAGTTCCTGGGGGGTGAACAAGAACTGTAAAACTGCCTTGCTTTTACAAAGTTTATAAAAGCAGATGGTCACGTCGACATAGTGCTAAGATCCTGCCTAGAACCTTGGAAGCTGGCACTGGCAATTTGGATTCCTGACATTGAAGCTTCATTGACTGACTTCAGGGTCTGGAGACATCGCTTGGTCTGTGACTCATAAAACATACTAAGGATTAAAGAAGTTTTTATATGGATCATATCTGGCAGCGTTTATTGTGGTGGGAGTTTAGAAACATGTAAACTCGCTTTGCTAGTGCATTTTAAAACAACTATATTACAAGTTAGCAGGACAACATTTTTAATAAAAAAAATCTTAAGAGTATTAGAGGGATGGGTGTGTGGTTTTTGTTTGTTTGTTTGTTTTTCTGTAAATTCTCTTACTGATGGACTGGTTGGGACACGCTTCAAACTTAAACCACGACGAAGGAGCCAAAGTCTCTGGGAAATTCTACTCTGTTGTCATTATAGCAAAAGAATCAAAATCTTCCTACAAAACCCTTTTTTTTTTTTTTTTTTTTTTTTCCCCCCCCTTACAACCCCCACAGAACCCCACTTTTAGAAACATTGCAGACGCCTGAAGCTCTTTGTCTATCTGTCCCAGATAAGTGCCAATCAGTTCTATACACTAGCCAACAAGGGAAACTTTACAGTTTGAAAACAAAGAACAAATGTTAGAGAAGTCTTTCTTTCCCTGACAAGGGGTAAATTATCTATGGCATTGTCCTTATGGCCAGTCACTAGGGTTCTCACCACGACTAAGCGCAAACCCAGTTAGTGCCTTAGAGAGTGTGCTCAGTAGTAGTTTTTCAAGATATAATTTTATTCATTTTAACTATACGTGTGTGTCTTGTGTGGTTCAATACTGGCGCTCTTGGAAGCCCAGAGCTGTTGGATCTGCTGGAGCTGGGGTTTACAGGATGTTGTGAGCCACCACCGGCATGGTGCTGGGAACTGAAATCTCAGCTGCTGAGCTGTGAAATCTCAAACTTAACTGTGGTTGATTCTTGTTTCTGTCCTGGTTTGTTTGAGTCTAGGTAATACAATCTAAGGCCTTTTTTCCATGCTAGGTAAATGCTCAAAATCCAACATCCTGGTACAGCCCAACCCCTACCCCTGCTCCCATCATATGTTTCCAAGTTTTTCCTGAAACCTAGGCATATGTTAAGTAAGTGCTTTTTCATTCATTATCTCAATCCTCCCAGCAATCATAGGGGACAGATAATATTGTATTCCTTCTTTGCAGATGTAGCGCCCAAGATACAGGGAAGTTAAAATCTAACTTTATACCAGAGTGGGTTAGGATTTAACCTCAGATGACACTCAAATGCCATCTATATTATTCACCGGTAAAGTATGCGAGTGGGAGATTAAGCGAAATCCTCGTGTTCAAACGTGTAAAAAAGACGCTTATTAAAGCAAAAATCCCTGAGGGCCAAGCCACAGTCACTCCGGACGCACCGTCTTATCTCCACTTTATATATTTATAAGCCTCTCCTAATTTTGTCCTTCCTCATAGCTTCGAAGGCTCTGAGCCCTGCCGCTGACCCTGAAATGAAGGCACTAAATCGGACAGGAACCAAAAAAAAAAAAAAAAAAAAAAGTAAAGGGCCCCGTGGTAACCACGGTAACGGTGGCGTGGCAGAAGCTCTACGCAGGCGCACTGCGTCCTCGCGTGGGCCAGCCTAGGCTTGGAACACCCGGAGCCTGGGCGACTCCCGGGTGGGTGGGAGGCTCGCGGCGCGCGCCTGCGCAGTGGCGCGGGCGCGGGTGTGACTGAGCGCACGTAGCGAGGGCTGCGGCCGCCCCCTGCCCGCTGCGCCGGCGCGGCAGGGGACTATAAAAGGGTCGACTGGCTCCCTCTGCCGCCCAGCGGCACCGCCAGCAGGCTGAGGGCGGCGGGGAGCTAGCTAGCCAGCGGGGACTGCAGGCGACAGGACTGAACCGAGCCCAGCCGAGCTGTCGGTCGCCCTCCTCCCGGCCCGCTATCCAGGTGAGGCGCTCCTCCGATCGTGGGGACGGCGGCCGGGTCCCCGCGGGCAGCCGGGGTCCCCTCGCTCTGGAAGGGGGCTCAGCCCTTCCCACAGCCGCCCCCCTCCCCGGGTCTCCCCGAGAGGATCCGGCCCCGCACCCCCGAAGCCAGGCCGCCCCGCCGCTCTCCCAGCTTCCCTCGCCGTCCTCCCCCCACCCCCGTCCTGCCTCTGGCTGGAGCGGCAGCAGCAGCGGCGTGTGCCCCGCCCCAGCACTAGGACCTTCTTGAATGTTCCATCCCGGGCAGCCAGCCTCCCTGATGACTTGTGCAGCGGTACCTCGTCCTCCCCACTAAGCTGTGGGAAGGCGAGGGCGGACGGGCGGGGGTCTGGGCCACCCCCGCCGCAGATGGTTAGCATGTGGCCGTGGAGAAAGCTGGCGGCGCTCGCTGCGTGTTTTTCGATCTCTCGCTCCTTCTTCTCTCTTTTTTTCCCCCCTTTTCCCTTTTGGAAAGTAAAGCTGGGAAGTGGGACCTTACTCAGAAGTTTGGACTGAACTTGTCTGTTGAGCTTCGCGGTGCTGCCTCGGCAAGTAGACGTAGCCCGGGGCGCCAGAGTTTAGCAGAGAAGTGGCTGTCACTCACACAGTTGGGAAAGCTGGCTTCTTCCTTCCTCTTCATCCCTGCGGATCACTCTCTTAAGGACACACGCGTCTATCTCTGTATCCCCCTCTCTCCCCATGCTCCTTCTCTCCTCCCGGTTTCCAATCTTCCCCACCTCCTCTGGTTCGGCTCACCCCAGACCCCCTTTCCCTTTTCGTCCCTCACGCTCCCCTCCCCTTGCAGGGTCGAAAAGTCAGTCCATTTTAGCCAAACCTTCCACGGTTGTGTGAGGATTTTAAACTGGGTTTTGCGATTGGCCCCAGATGGACGCTCAGTGTGGGGAAGGATGGTACGATTTCGTACGAGGTTGTTTCTCCTAAAGAGTGGGAATTTGATACAAAGGCAGGTTTTCAACTCTAGCATCTTGCTGACCATCGAAAATGAGGACTCTTGGGATTTGGCACCTTGGTTTGTAGGGAAGAGCCTCCACGGAACGGGATGGAGAAGCTTCTGGACCCTCTTTTTTTAGGAAACGATTTTTTAAAAAAAATTAAAAGGAACCTGCCAGTTTCGACTGGACTCAAGAGCTATGATGGCTCTTGGACTTTTCCTTGGAATGCACTCTGGAGGGATGGAATAGCCACTACGTGAGTGGGGGAGGGGGGAGACGTGGCAGCACTCCTCTTTCATCAACTTTTTTTTTTTTAAGGTTGAGGGGGAAAAAACCGCATTTCCCTTCTCAGGTTTAGATGTAGCTTGTGAATGGAACTAGTCTTTTCCTAAAATAATCGCGTTAAGAAATTACTCCTGCATAGCAGGAACATTGGAAATTAAATTTAAAAATACACAAAAGAGTTATTTTGATTATTTCTAGGGAGAAAAGAGATTTTTAAGCAGGAAGTAGAAGCTGAAAGTGAACAAGCTCTGAATTCTTTTATCTTGATTTGAAATAGGAATAGCCGTGATTTCTTTCTTTTCCTCCTCAGGCATTGATTTTCTTTAACTTTCAACCCGTAGAGTCATTTCAGAACCTTAAATACGAATTGGAAGTTTTACTTTTTCCTTTTGTAGGAACCATAGAGTTGATTTTGGAATACTGTGCCTAATGCTTTCCTGAGGGCAGATGCCTTTTGGATTTACAGACTAAGAAAAGGTCTACTGTTTCTCTTTTAGGTGGATACAGCTGTTTCCATTGGTATACTGAAATGAATTCTATTTTGAAATAAAGCTGAGACTTTGATAAAAGGATTGGGCATTTTGTCACTTTGTAACTTAGGTAGTAAAATAAGTAAAAAACAGGTACAACTGGTAATTGTAAAAAATAAACACTGAAAAAAAAAATAGAAACCTTTATAGCCGGTGGTGGTGGTGGTGGTGGTGTATGTCTTCAATCCTGGGACTTGGGAGGCAGAAGCAATTGGATCTCTGTGAGTTTGAGGCCAGCCTGGTCTACAGAGTGAGTTTGGGACTGTCAGGACTAAACAGAGAAACTCTATCTCAAAAAAAAAAAAAAAAAAAAAAAAAAAATGAGGAGAGGAAGAAGAGGAGGAGGAGGAAGAAGAGGAGGAGGGGGAGGAGGAAAGTAAAGCTTTAGCTCTCCTGTGTATCCCCATTGTTGCAGGTGAGCTGAATGTAGCTTTGGTGAGGAGACACTAATTTTCTGTTACTGCAGAGTGAGTTATGGACTGACAAGCAGCGTTTTTTGTGGAGCAGCTAATTGCTTTGGTGCCAGGGATGTAATAAGAATGGAGACAGCTATAAACCTTAGGAAACTTAGGAGTGCTTTGTCTTTAATAAATGACCAACCTGGCTGTGATTGTTGTTTTTAGATTAATTTGTGAGATCCATAATGTTTTTCAGTCTATTTTTGAGGCTATGAAATCTCTTGAAAGTCTACAGCAAAGTGGGGGCCTAAATCAGAAAATACAAATACATGTATTTCTGTATAATTTGTATACCATTTACGACCCCACTCATGAGCCCTGTTATAAGTTTCCCTAGAACATTTAAGGCTATGTAGGCTTCTTGAGGCAGACTTTCTTGGCTATTTTCAGAAAGCTGAAGTGAGCATATATATCAATTTCATCCAAGCATGAAGGTGACCTAGTAAACTCTTGCTGAAAGTGTTTCTAACAAAATAGGTCCTTAGGATGTGTTGAACGACTGTATTGTGAGTCAGTGACAGTATATCGTATTATGTCTTCTCCCTCCCCTCCCCACAACATTGTAACACTCTGAAGGTGAAAAAGCATGAGGAGAAACAAAACAAATGGGATGGTCTTTGACGTTAATATTTATTGTCTGCTTGTGGTGAGATCTTAAATCTTACAATTAAATCATTTTGTGGAATGTATGTATGAATTTATGAGAAGCCAAATAAAATAGGTATTTATATGTGTGAAATCAGTGTTTCTATTCAGTGAAATATTTTCATATCATTTTTATATAATTTGAAGTTATTCTGTCATTAGTTTTCCTTTAGCCAAAGAGGTGCTATACCTGAGTAAATACCCAAGAAAAGTACCATAGAAATTTTGAAGCAGACTCAATAAATTCCTTTTCCTTTGGATGCTCAGGATGACTGTTAATATATTTGGCTGGGTGTTGGTTAAAAATACAGTACAAAGATTCATGCTTCTTACATAACTATCAGCAGAATGAATTCTGCCTCAGATTTCTTCTGCTTCCTGTTTTTATAAATGTGTTCGTGTTTTGGCAGTTTAGTTTTCTCAGTAATATTAAATCAGTACAATTGTATACTTGAGCTGTTTGTTATAAATAGTATAAAGGGAAGACTATAATTCTGTGGTTGTTTTCATTTACTTGGATGGTTGTAGTTAACTTGAACTGGCTTTCTTTTCATAGCTAAACTTAATTATTAGGGGGATGGATTTCTTACTGAAAAGAATTGAAATGTCAGCCCATCTAACTCTGCCTAGCCACTGAAAGACAAAGCAGACAGAATTCCACTCAGTAGGATTAGCTCAATTTCAAAGGACTCAAACTTTAGTGAATTTCATCAAAGGTGCCAAAAGAATGAATGATAGAAATTTTAAGAATGAAAAAAATTCAAATGTACTAAAGGAAGAAAATCACAGCTGGAAGAATTCGATGACAACATAGAACACTAGGGAAGAAAATTTAAAACATATTGGAGTTTAATGAAGAGAAAAAAACAATGAGACTGAAGCAATATTTAAAACGTAAAGGAATTAAAGTATCAATTTAAGGGGAGAGTAGCCCTGGTTGACCTGGAACTTCCCCCAAACTTAGAAAGATCTGTCTGCATCTGCCTCCCAAATGCTGGGATTAAAGATATATGCCACCATGCCCAACCTTGTATTGGTTATTTTTCTATTGTTATATCAAAATACACAAGACTAGATTGCCCCGACCTGCAGGACTTAATGGGGAGAAGAGGGAACTGCAACGACAAATTTGGGAACAGGAGACGCAAAGGAAGGAGACAAGACAAAATATTTTCTGATCAAGTCTCAATTTACTCTAGGGGAAAGGCACTACTTAAAACTCCAGACCACAAAGGTATTTGCCCAGGTGCACGGGCCAAACTCGCATTATTGTTTGGTTACACATCAGCATAACTGCAATGTCCACATCATAAAATGTCCAGAAAGGAGTGTCCTTATTATAAGGTGTCCAGAAAGCCCTCTATCATAAAATGTCAATTACAGGGATGGAAGCAAGATAGTGGAGGATGATGGCCCAGGGACAAGATGGAGACCAAGATGTCAGGGACTTTTGGGCCCCAACACTAGATAATAGGTAAAGAAAAGAATTTTGTTTAGTTTATGAATCTGGAAGTCTTACAAGTAGGACATGAAGGTTATATCGGCTGACAACATGATGCCCTAATTTACTCCATATTAAGTATGAGTAAGTTCTGAATGAAACTACATATTTGAATCATTCACATCTTTTCTGTAACTGAGTTCATTTTTTTTACTCTACTATATAAAATCTTAAAAGGTTTATTATTATTATTATTATTATTATTATTATTATTATTATTATTATTTTGGTTTTTCGAGACAGGGTTTCTCTGTGTAGCCCTGACTGTCCTAGAACTCACTCTGTAGACCAGGCTGGCCTTGAACTCAGAAATCCGCCTGCCTCTGCCTCCCAAGTGCTGGGATTAAAGATGTGCGCCACCACTGCCCGGCAAGAGTTATTATTTTTATTGTGTGCGTATGGGTATTTTGCCTGCATCTCTCCTCTGCAGAGAACAGAAAAGGGAGGCCAGAAGTCTTAATAATAGAATTGCTGAGGGTTGTCAGCCACCATGTGAGTGCTGGGAATCAAGCTCAGGTCTTCTGTAAGAGCAACAAAAGATGCTCTGAACTGCTGCGCCATCTCTCCAGCGCTAGTGCATGTGGTCTTAAGTTTGTGTGTCTTTTTCTCCTCTTGAGAACTGGCATTGGAAAAGAGGAAACTGAAAGCTAGAAAGAGAAGAGTTAGGCCAGTATAAAGAGAATTTAAGACAGCTAATCTCAGCACCCCAGAGCTCAAGTTTAAGGCCACTCTGGGCTACGTGGTGATAGCATACTTCAAATGAAACAGAACTCCCAGAGGCACTTTCAGTAGGATGGTCTTGGGAGAGATGGAAGTTTGGTGACGTGTACCAAGTCATTGATGACTTTGAAGCTGTAACCTGTTTATTAAGAGGATAGAAAGTGTTTCTGTTGTCTACTAACTTGCCCATTGTCTAACGGAATTGGTTATGGCCAGAGATACATAATATAACCTTTTATATTGGGAATGATATTTGGGCATTATAAGGTACCAAAGGGCAATTTGTCTCTCAGGTATGCAGAGTGTATTAAACCTCTCTTTAGCTATTTCTAACATGTAGTCAATATTTTTCTCTTAGATTGTCACGAAGAACCTAAAATAAACAGTTGATGACAACAAGTCATAAAAAAAAAAAAAAAAAAAAAATGTAGAGCCCGGGGCTGAAGAGATGCCTAACTGTTGTTGGGTGCACTGGCTGCTCTGTCAGAGGAACCAGGTTTGGCTCACAGCACCACATAAACTCTCAAAACCATTTGTGGATCCAGGGCCCTCACCTAATTCACTCCATGCATATTATACACCAACAAAACACTCGTACGCATAAAATAAAACCACACGGATCTTTTAAAGGAGGAGAAAAAAGCATTATTAAGTACTGTATGATACATCAACTAGAAGAACAATATGTAGTCCTGGACTCTGTAATCAGGTGAATCGCAAACTTGAGTCTTCCGAGTGTAGGGATTATAGGCATGAGTTATCGTACCTGGCTCTCTTCTTATTTGCTGGAGTTTTTGTTTGTTCGTCTGTGGTTTTGAGATAACACTGTAGCTTTGGCTGGCCCAGAACTCACTCTGTAGACCAGATTGGCCCCAGATTTTTGGATGATCCTCTTGCCTCTACCTCTTAGGGCTGGGTTTTCAGGTGTTTGCCACAATAATTGGCATCATTGTGTTATCTGTAAGATAAACTTCAGAAAAATGTTACTGTTTATATATAGCAGAATACATAAGCAACATCACGCATTGCATGTACAATTAGATGTTTGTTTCTTTTCCTTCTTTTTTTTAAGAAGTTAATTTATTTATTATATGTGAGTACACTGTAGTTGTCTTCAGACAACTGATCTTGTTAAGGATGGTTGTGAGCCACCATGTGGTTGCTGGGATTTGAACTCAGGACCTTCGGAAGAGCAGTCAGTGCACTTAACCACTGAGCCATCTCTCCAGCCCCCTTTTTCCTTCTTTCTTTACACAGCCTCTTTCCACTCTCTGTTCCCTCTTAATGTATAGAGTCTGCACTGGCAGTGGTGGCACACGCCTTTAATCCTAGCACTTGGGAGGCAGAGACAGGCGGATTTCTGAGTTCGAGGCCAGCCTGGTCTAAGTTCAAGGACAGCCAGGGCTATACAGAGAAACCCTGTCTTGAAAAACCAAAAAAATAAGAGCCTGTATCTGATTTGGAGTGAGCTTTGAGGTGAGGTGGCCGCTTCTCCATTTCTCCCAGTCCTCATTTTTTCCCATGTGCCCCATATATGTGTCTGGTTTGCCTGATTGTATGTCTGTGTACCTTATGTGTGGTATCTAAAAAGGCCAGGAGAGGGTGTTGGATCCCCAGGAACTGAAGTAACAAATGGTGGCAAGTGGTCATATGGCTCTGGAAGTCCAACCCGGTTCTCTGGAGGAGTAGCTAGTGCTTTTAACTACTGAATTATCTCTCCAACCCCCAAAGGACTTTTTGTAAAATTATTTGGTGATGGTCACTTTTAACCTCATGTTTTAACACCTTGCTTAAACCCCCTTCTTACTAAAGGGGGCCACCAAGTAAAGTAGACATTATTAATGAATCTTATTGATTTAGAATGCTTTTAATATCAAAATGACATTTTTAGGCCCTCTGTCCTGGAAATAAGAAATTTTTTTCTGCATTAGGAAATGTATGTTTTGAGACAAGGTGTGTGTGTGTGTGTGTGTGTGTGCATGTATATGTATATTTATATGTATTATGTGTGTATGTATGTGTATCTTGGACTAGCTTAGTACTCATGACCTTACTGTTTTAGTCTCTTGACTACTTGAATTGTAGGTGTGTGGCACCACACATAGTAGGAGATGTCTACATGTTTCTAAGGTGCTTGAAACAATGAAGAAGTCTATTATATAGTTTAAAGAAGGCAGTCTGAGCCAGATGTGCCAGACACAGATGGATCTTTGGGTTTGAGGCCAGCCTTGGTCTACATAGTTCGAGAACAAGCAGGTCTGCATAGAAAGACTCTGTCTCTAAAATAAAATGTGCAGTCCAAAAGTAAAGAATACCATTTAATCTCAATTTTTTTATTAAAAATTTGATTCTAGTATTAAAAAGTTGTCCGTCAGAAACACAATGAAACTTTATGGCATAAAGTGAAGACAAACAGCGGTTTGAAGGATTACAGGGAAGATCAGGAAGTTAACTAGCTCCTTTAGTAGTTGTTTAGTTGTTTTGGAAAACATGTCCTATTTTGATTGAAAAGCATGCCAAGTCCAGTTACGCAGCACACTGTAGTGGCCTTCACTGGGAACCAGAGTCTGTGCTGATTGTGAAAACTATCACGAGACTAAAGGTGGACACAAAGCAGCAGTTAGGAGATCTGCTAGAACTTTCTAAAAGGTTTGAAGTAAGAACAGGAGCCATGGAGTACTTAAAAGGAACCTTATGGAAATGTTTTAATGTCAGGCAAAGTTTAGATTAGAATATCAAGCATTCTTTCATCTCTGTTAAGACTTGGATGATGTGTCTGGGTAGGAGGAGTTTTCTTAAAATGTTGCAACTTTTTTAGAAGAAAAATATGAGACTGAAAGGGTAATAAAGTTTCTGCCAGATATTCTGCGCTAGAAATCCATTAAACAACTTGTACTTGGAATTCAGTGAATGCTGATAGTACAGTGCATGTTTATAGTGTAGTAGTAGAACTATTTCAAATCTGTTCCTAGGTTTGGTTGCCCTGGGGAGTGTGTGGGACTGCACTTTCCTAGAAGCAGGACTGTGTTGGATAGATAGCAGTGTACTTATACAGGCCTGCCTGAGACTCCGTCTCTCAGGAAGGTTGTTCCTAGTCTGTGTTTTCTCCCACAGCTTAAATAATAGAATATCCACACTAACCTATTACATACATGTATGTTACAGGGTTGTATAATTCATGAATCTACTGTAAATAATAATCAACTCCTTTTCCTTTTTGATGTACAGTTTTGCTGTGTAGTTTAGGATGGCCTGGAACTTATGTTATGGTGACCCATGATGGTCTCAGGTTTACAGTTTTCCTGCTTCAGCCTCATGAGTGCTGGGATTACAGGTCTGCACTGCCACACCAGGCTCAAATTCTTTTCAGTAAGTTATTCCCGTTGCTGCAGCACTAAGTTTATCTTGGCGTCTGCGGCTCTCCTTGGTCCTCCTCTTCTGTCTCTCCTTCCTTCCCTCATCTCTTCCCCCAGCTCTGCAAGTCTCTCAGGAATCCTGAGACTGCATTTTTTTCTTTTTAAGAGATTACGCTCAGTATCTTTGGGAATTCAAGGCCAGTTTGGACTCTGCTCCAAAAAACCAAACACACAGATGATTGGTTTATTAATTCTTAGCGATTACATGCGGTTTCAATTCTGTTCTGTGCTTGGAGACTTTGGAGTAGAAGACAGTCATTTATGTGTCGCTTTTCTTTGATGCTGTACCGTCTCTCAGGAGGCGTGATCTTGACTACTCTAAGGTACTTGCTTCGTAGACTTCGCAGAGGGAAGAGATGGAAGAAGGGCATTAGAATTAAGAAAATCATCATGCTAAAACAAGTGGTTAATAAAGCCATGGCTCCCTATTAGCATGCCACTTAGGTTGTTCAGTCAGTGTGGCTAAATGAGACATAGTATTAAAGCAGACTAGAGGAGCCGGGCGGTGGCGGCGCACGCCTTTGATCCCAGCACTTGGGAGGCAGAGGCAGGCGGATTTCTGAGTTCGAGGCCAGCCTGGTCTACAAAGTGAGTTCCAGGACAGCCAGGGCTACACAGAGAAACCCCATCTCAAAAAAACAAAACAAACCAAAACAAAAAAACCAGTGGTTCCTCTATTCAGTAGAGTGAGTCTATTTTTCCAAAAGAAAACTTAAAGAGTAGAGCCCCTTTTAAAGAGAGAGTTCAGTTTTTGTGATTTCGATGTTTCTCTGTGTCCAGTAGCTCTTAAAGTCTTGTCACCAGCAGCATGAGCAGCACCTGACATGTGTACAAATGACCTGGTTATTCCAGACCTTTAGATGGTTCTGCTACGGCAGACATAAAATATCCAGAAAACACAGAGATAGGAGATGACAAGATGGCTTGGTGGGTGAAAGCCTTGCCACCCAGCCCTGAGGACTTGAGTTTGCACCCAGAATCCATGCAAAGGTTGAAGGAGAGAACTGATTGTACAGTTGCCCTCCGACCTCCACACGTGTACCTCATGCCATTCGTACAGACAACACAAAATGCAGAGGTGTGAGAGAAAGCTTATTTCTGTATTTTTATGAATGAATTTTCTGCATATTTTCTCACTGTTACAACTGTTATGTTGTTAATTTTTTTTCCTTTTGTTTTGCTAGAGACACTTTCTCACTGTTTATAACCCAGGCTGGGTTTGAACTGCTGATTCTTCTGCCTCAGCCTCCTACCTGCTTAGATTACAAATGTGCAGGCTTGAACATTTTTCACGCAACTGAAGTTTGTGTGTGTGTGTAGGGGGGTGTCTGTGGGGAGGGAGAGAGAAAGAAAGAGAGAGAATATGTGTGTTCCCGTGTGTATGCCTGCATGCGTGCATACATGTGCGCCGGTGCCTGCAGAGGCCAGAGGATCTGAGGGTAAAACTCAGCTCATTAGGTTGAGCTGTTGACCAGTGCCTTTACCCACTGAGCGATCACACGGCCACCTGTATTCTTACTCCCAGGTTTTTTTGTTTTGTTTCATTGAACCGTTTTGGTTATGGAGAGACCTTATAACTTACTTTGTTACATTTTGGCTATGGCTATTAGATCTTTGTAAAATTTATTTTGAAGATGCAGACATATATTAATAGCGCTTTGAGGCTTTATATAGGCTTTACAGTTGTTAAAGTATAGTTTTCAGGGCCAGAGAGATAGCTCAGAAGTTAAGAGCACTGCTATTCTTCTGGAGGCACTGGGGTTTTGAGTCCCAGCTATAAATTCTAGTTTCAGGTGATCTGATGCCCTCTGCCTCTGGCCTCTGCACGAACTGAACACAGATGGTACACAGACAAGCAGGCATAGGATCCATATACATAAAATAAAAATGGGGGCGGTGGACTGGAGAGGTGATTCAGCAGTTTAGCGAACTTACTGCTCTTCTAGGAGACTTGGGTTTGATTACCAGCATCAACATGATAGATCACAACCATCCTGTAAATCCATTTTTAAGGATTTCAGTATGTAGGCACAACATTTATACATATACATAAATCTGAAACAAACAGGAAAAAAGTTTTAAAAAGAAGCAGTTACTGGAAGAAAAATACTTTAAAGCTGCTTTTTAGTTATTTCTGTAAGCTAATGATTCTTGGTTTATTGTAAGGTTTAAAGACAATGGCTAGTAACAGAATCTTTTTTGTTTGTTTGTTTTTGTTTTTGTTTTTTCGAGACAGGGTTTCTCTGTGTAGCCCTGGCTGTCCTGGAACTCACTCTGTAGACCAGGCTGGCCTCGAACTCAGAAATCCACCTGCCTCTGCCTCCCAAGTGCTGGGATTAAAGACGTGCACCACCACCGCCCGGCTACAAAGAATCTTAATTAACAATATATTTTAGTAATAAAAATGTTCCTATCTGGCAGACCTAAATTTTATCATAAAAGTTAAAAATTTACATAATGCTTGTGACTAGCCTTCTATTAATATATTGAAAGCATGTATAAATTTTTTTCTGGAAATAGCATTTACTCACTAAGAAAATTAATGGCAGAAATCTGATTAAACACTGAGAGAATTCTAGACAATTCAGACAGCCTGGTGTTTTGAAAAAGCTTTGTGCTTTGGCAGGAACCCAAGAGAGGAAGTGCCTACATCTGCTACATTCTAGAAGTTTCCCCCAGATCGCTGTAAGGCGGCCAGAAAAACTGTATTTCACTCCTGTGTGGTTCTGGAAGTATCTAGAAATTTGTAGCAAACTTGAGATACAGGAGTTCTTCCAAAATGCCCTTTTATTGTGGTGATCTTTTTCATTGAGTTTCAACTTAAGGGACAAGCTGAAGGTCCTTTTCAGCTTTTGTGGATTTCAGTTGGCCTCTGTCGACGCCTGTTAGTTTAGACAGATCCACATGGGAAAGATCAGGGAAGTATGTACAGGGCAGGCTGGCAGGTCAACCTAACTGAGAGGAACGTGCTACTGAGGCAGGCCGCACCTCAGTAGCACTCTGCTGTACAGCAGTGAGAAAGCCCGTGGTTTTGGTAGGGGAGGAGGAAGAGTAGAAGGGCAGTTAGTATGGAAAGCAAGGAGGAACCTTCCAGTGGTTACTCAATACCCTCATTATCATGAGGAGTGCTCACTGGAAAAGACTGTCCCAGGGGCAGTGGATAAAAGAGGCAGGGGTGGTGAGAGGCTCTGGTTAACAGACTGTGAAGATCAGAGTTCAATCCCCCAGAATGCAGGTATTATGCCAACTGGGTCTGACTGGCTGCCTGTAATCCCCGCCTTAGATGGCAGAGACCTGATCCCCAGAGCAAACTGGCTACAGGGCCTACTACTAGCAGTCTGAGTGAGCTCTGGGTTTGGCTGAGAGAAGCCACCTCTCAGTAATGCAGACGAGTGACTGGGGAGACTCAGCCACCAATCTCAGTCTGCGCATCTCACACACAGGAGCGGAAAAAGAAAACAAAAATTATCAAGAAGAGCTTCGCTACCGGGTTGAATGTGGGGGGAAAAGTCACAGCTGTGTAGTAGGCTTGGGTGGCTTTTTTTTTTCCAACATAGAACACAGAAGTAAGAGAAAAAGTACTCCCTTCCCCCTTCCTAACAACAAAAACAAAACTCCTCTAAAGCTAGCCCTCAAAACCATATCTTTAAGAGACATTACTCGTTTGAATATACAGGGCTCTTAATTCTGTTGGTATTTTCCACAACTTAAATAGCATTATAGTTGGGCATAGCTGGAGTGATACATACTGGCTTAGCATGCTCTGGGTTTCATCTCCAGCACTACGTAAACAGGGCACGGGAGCACCTACCTGTCATTCCAGCTACTGGTAGGGTCAGAATTCAAAGATATCCTTGGCTATATAGTAAAGTTCAAGGCCAGTCTGGATACATGTGATCCTGTCTCAGACAAAAAAGAGCACAGCTTCATTCGTGGTTCATTAATATTCCAATACAGTTCCATCTCTTTCGTCCTTCCTGATTCAGTGTTTTCACAGAGTGATGAAGTAATCAGTGCCTCCAACTGTTATCACTCCTACAACCTCGAAGTTCAAAGTTTAGAACCAGACCTGGGAAGGAAGCGTTGCTTAAGTTAGGAATTTTAAGGATTAAAGAGCTCGGACTTTTTGTTTGTTTGTTTGTTTATTTGTTTTTTTCAAGACAGGGTTTCTCTGTGTAGCCCTGGCTGTCCTGGAACTCACTGTGTAGACCAGGCTGGCCTTGAACTCAGAAATCTGCCTGCCTCTGCCTCCCAAGTGCTTGGATTAAAGGCGTGCGTCACCACCGCTAGGCTTCTTTTTTCTTTTAAATCATTTCAAACATCTTTAGATCTCTAACGTATATTTTTGTGAGGCATTCATATCTTAGAGTTAGACAAAAGGGAAAACATTTTCATACTATATAAAAAGCCAGATCTGGGGCTTGAGAGATGGCTCAGCTGTTACACTTTCTGCTCTTTCAGAGGACCTTGAGCTCTCTTCTCAGCACTATGTCTAGTGGCTCTCAATTGCCTACAATTCCCGCTGTAGGACATCTGATGCCTCTGGCCTCTGAGGACACCCCACTCATGTGTTTATCACTGCACACATATACACATACACACAATAATAAGAATAATCAAAAGAAATCTTTTTTTAAAAAGCCATAACTGTTTCGTTAGTGATAACAGGAAAACAAATGGGTTGAAGTTTTTCTATAGTATGGAGCATCTAAATTTATTAAAATTATAAATTAGTTATTAAATTGATTTATAGAGATGAACATCAATTCTAGGGGCAGCCTGGAGACTAACTGCTGCTGTTCTTGCAGGTGTGTGAGCCTGTGAAGTGCCCCAAGATGATCTGGGGTGTTTTAATGGTGGGGATTCTACTTCCTCAGTCTTCAGCCCACCCAGGCTTTTTTACGTCAATTGGTAAGTCTTAGCCATTTGTAACTTACTGGGCCTCACATTTTAAAATTTGCATGCTTTCGTATTTTTAAATTGGTAAAAACACATGCACTGTATTCCTGAAGACTAGCCCTCAGTTTACCCCTTGCCCATCTAAAAGGGTCATTTGCTAAATACCCTACAGGGTGGGCAGCAGTTATAGTACTCTCTGCCTTGGCTTTCTTTAAATTAATTTTTCCTGATTACAGAAGTGATATGTATTATGCTTAGAAACATAGAAAAATTTAGAAAAGCATACCAAAAAGTTAGTGATAGTTGGGGTATGGCGGCACCCAACTATGTATGACTTCAATCCCAGGACTGGAGGCAAAGGTAGACAGAGCTCTATGAGTTTGAGGTCAAGCAAGGTCCTATACTGAGATCCAGGGCAGTGAAGTCTACATAGTCAGACCCGTTACAAAAAAAAAAACAAAACAAAAAAGAAAGTGATTAGTCTCTACACATAACTAATGCATATACATGCCATTTTAATGCATAAATATGTAATTGCTCTGTACATTACTTTCTAATATGATTTTACTTCATTGTAAACGTGTTATTTTTTCCACACCATCATTTTAAAAAGTATTATAAAAAGAGTGTGTTGAAGCTGGGCGGTGCTGATGCAACTCTTTTAACTTAGGGCAGAGGAGGTAGATCTTTGTAAGTTCAAAGACAACTTGGTTTACAGAGCGAGTTCCAGGACAGTCAGAGATGTATCACTGGTCTGGTTCAAGGCTTCTTGCTTTGGCTGTACTATCAATACTGGGTCCTCACCAGGACTCTTCTTGGATAGACTGTTGTTGCAGGATCATGGAGATCTTTCAGTTTTGGATCTGTTGGACTGATCCCTTCCTGAACTCCAGCAGTTCATAGATGGGGTGGATGTTGGGGTGGACCAACTCAAAGCCCTGGATCTGGACCTGCATGATAGCTGAGCTGGTCAGCCCACCAGCTCTCCCAAAGCCATGCCACTAGGATGAGCTCTCCAGCATTGCTGCAGCTAGTTCACCCAATGCTGGAACTCTCAAAGGGCAGAGCCAGCTGTCTGGCTCTCATGCCCCCAGGCTTGTAAGGCCACCTCTAGCATGCTGCCCAAGTGAGATGTGGGAGCTGGCTTATTTCTTAAAAATAAATTTTAAAACTTTACAACTTTTTCAAGAGTGGATTTTTTTTTTTTATTGATTAAAAATTTGATCCCACAGCACTTGGGAGGCAGAGAGAGGCAGATGGATTTCTAAGTTCGAGGCAAACCTGGTCTATACAGTGAGTTCTAGGACAGCCAGGGCTATACAAAGAAACCCTATCTCAAAACGCCTCCCCCTCCAAAAAAAATTGATCCCAATTTATCTTGAAAACTAAAGGTGAGCTATAAAAGCAGAGGCAGAAAAGAAGAAACATTAATTCTAATAATGTACTGTCATTTATTAATTTAGTTTGCAAATGAAAACACCATTTTCCAACATAGTCCAAGTTTGCAAAATGTATTAGTTCCAAAAACTAGAACCAGAACTCATTAGAATTTTATTTGGGTTTATTTTTGGTTTATCTGATAGGGGGGAAAAAGAAAGGAAGGAAGGAAAATAATCCTTTACAACATACCTGTTAATTATATCCTCCTACAGGATAAAACCTTCCTAATGAATTCTAAAAGATTTATATTGATGAATATTTAATAACCTTCCTCTTCCCGTGTAGGTCAGATGACTGACTTGATCCATAATGAAAAAGACCTGGTGACATCACTAAAAGATTATATTAAAGCAGAAGAGGACAAGTTAGAGCAAGTCAAAAAGTAAGTGTGCTTTCCTTACTGTAGCTCTGCTTCTGTCTGGATGTCTTCTCTCTTAACTAAAACAGAAGAGTGGAAATAACAGCTGGGAAAGTGGCTAAAGCAATAAGCACAGGAAGACAAGGATTAACCCTGGATCAGAGTTGGTGTGTGTCAGCTTGTGTACTAGGTGTATGTACATGCTTATGTTTGCAGATGCACATGTGCATAGAGACCGAAGGTTAACGTCAGATGTCTTTCTCTGTTACTCTTATTTTTTAGACAGGGTCTCTGTACTGAATCTGGCAAGGCTCATTGGCCACCGAGTTTCAGGAATCTTCCTGTTTCTACCTCCCAGCTCTAGAATTACGAACACTACTCTTGGTGGGGGTGTTGGGGATCTGAACTCAGCGTCCATCCTTGTGTGATAGACACTTTACCACCTGAACCATCTCCATAGTCCCTAGTTAGTTTTTTCATTATTGTGAGGACAAAGTAACTTAACAAAAACTTCTTGGAGAAAGTAATTACTTTGTCTCACAGTTCAGATGTTCTAGTTTCCTTTCATTCTAACTGAGCAGCTCAAATGGCAGTTAGGGAGCAGAGGCAGAGAATGGAGGGGTTAGCAGTCTTCCTCCTTCCTGAACCTGTGTAGGTGCTGCACATTCAGGGTCAGTCTTCTCTGAAAACACCTCACAGACACACCCCACCCCATCCCTTTAAGAGCTACTTTGTGGGCTAGAGAGATGGCTCAGTGGTTAAAAGAACTGATGGCTCTTCCAGAGATCCTGAAGTCAATTCCCAGCAACTATGTGGTGGCTCACAACTATCTGCAGTGGGGTCTGATGACCTCTTCTGGTGTGTCTGAAGAGAGCAATGATGTACTTATATACATAAAATAAATCACTAAAAAAAAAAAGAGCTACTTTGTAATCTAATGATGCTGACAGTCAAGAGTAACCATCACAGTGTGGAAGAATATGGATGGATGAGGATGTAGAAGCCCTGCTAATATCTTTCATAATCTCTCCAATAAGCCACCTGGTAGAGCAGTTTTCCAGTTCTACTCGTGGAATTCCATTGTAGACTTATAGTGACAAGTATGATTAGTGATATCTAATTTAAGAGTCGTGGCTTTTCTTGAATGTTATTTTCGTGACTCAGGTTTGTAGTAATTCTGACGTGAGAATTTGTACTCTGTTAAATGAATGGCTTAGTGTTAATATATTAGATTTTGTGACAATCTTACTGTGTAGCCCTGGTGGGCCTGAAACCCAATGAGATTGACCTGCTCTACCTGTTGTATGCTGGGATTAAAGGTATGCAGTACCCTGCTGAGTCCTGCATTGCCTTGCAGAAGGAACCATGTAACACAGTTCCCATCCCTGGAGCAGAGTTAACGGGGCAAGGGCCTCCACTAGTGTTGATAGTTCCTATGAGGCTTGTTTGTATAATAATGTATGTATTTTTATGTTCCTCCTTTGGGGAATGCTCTCCCTGCAAAGGTTAACGACTCCATGAAAATTAGAAACAGCACGAGTCCAAGAAGTGAGGGTATGTCCAGTGTTCCTGAGCAAAAATGCCAGCCCTTAAGGCTGTGGGAAAGAACTCTGAAAACATGAGTTCAAAATAAATTAGAATTTCTCAACTATGCAAAATATAAGGATGCAATATGAGTTATATGAGGGGCTTCACAGACCTAAAAGAACAGAGGCAGCACTATGAACCAGCTTGTCAGAAGGGTACTAAGGAAGGAGATGAAGAGATTTAGGGAACTTTGGTTGGAAAACTCACTAATTACTTAAGAGACCTAACACAGCTCTTTTAGAATTTTTTTCTAGAAGCTTTTCTGACTTTGGTTGGAAAACACATGAACTATCCAGAGAGCTTTTAGAATTTTTTCTAGCATGAGAGAGCTGTCTCAAGCAGAAAGCTATCCGGAGCAGACTGCAGAGCCAAAAGCTATCTACAGAGGTGTCTGCCATCTCGAGCAGAATGCAGAGCTGTCACTTGTACCCATGATTCACTTCAAGTTGTTCTGTTGCTGCTCCCAAACACTCCTTCCTCAGAACCCCTCTCCAAGCCGAGGCTGGTCCTTGGCACTAACCCACATGGCTCATGTTTCTGTTTTAAAATTCATATTCTGCATAGGGTGTAAAGATTTGCTGTAAATTAGCACATAGTTGCACACACGTCATTCCAGCACTGGGAGTAGAGGCAGGAAGATCACACGTTGAAGGCCAATCTAGCCTGCATAGTACAGTAAGACCTAGTCTCAAAAAGCAAAGCAGCAACAACAAAAAATAATTACTATGAATTAGACTGGGCTCAATGGCATGCATCAGTACTTGCTGTTAATCAAGGGAGTGAAGCAGGGAGATTCTTGAGCCCAGAAATTCAAGGTTAGCCTGAATGGTAACACAGTGAGATCTAGTCCTTAAGAGGAAAGAAATGTGTCAGGTGTTAGAGAGACAGCTCAGCAACTAAGAGCTGAGCTTTCAAAGGACCCAGGTTCAATTCCTAATACCCACGTGGTGACTCACAACTGTCTGTAACTCAAGTTCCAGGGGATTTGACACCTCTTCTGGCCTCTTTGGACACTAGGCATGCATGAGGTAAACATTCATTGATGCAGGCAAAACACCATACACCATTCAGAACATAAAAGTAAGAAAAAAAATACAAAAAAATTTTAAAGTATAAGTTGTTTTAAATACATACTTAGCAGAATTTAGTCAGGGCCAATTTATTTTTGTTTTATATTATTATTATTATTATTATTATTATTATTATTATTATTATTATTTTAGCTTTTTAGGGCTTAGGAAAATCAAATTTTTTTGAGTGACTAAATTTTAACATTGTCTAAGATGAGATTCCATTTGGGAGAAACAGTATAAAATAAAGCTGTATTGTACTTTAGTTGATTGATTTTTTTTTCCCCCCTTGGTACACTCTTTGGGGTGGGGAGGGACTCACTATGTAGACCAGGCTAGCCTTGAATTTACAGAGACCTACTTGTCTTTGCCCAATGAGTGCTGGGATTAAAAGCATGTGCCACATTTGGGTGGGTGGGAAGTGGAGAGGAGTTGGGGGAAGGGAAACTATATCAGAATATATTGTTTGAAAAAAAAAAAAAGTATTTTCAGAAACAAAAAAAGCATGTGCAACCATGCCTGGCTTTTAGTACACTACTTTTATGTCTGATGTCTGTAGATGGGCAGAGAAATTAGACCGGCTAACGAGCACAGCGACAGAAGATCCAGAAGGGTTTGTCGGGCATCCTGTAAATGCATTCAAGTTAATGAAACGGCTGAACACTGAGTGGAGTGAGCTGGAGAATCTGATCCTCAAGGATATGTCAGATGGTAAGTTTAGAGGGCCATTGGAACGAAAAACTAACTCAGTTCCTAAGTGCATCAAGTGCCTATGATGTAATTGAAGTATTGCACAAATGTTTGGCTTGACTAGAGATAAGTGAAATCTGGAACATTTGATCTGAAAAAATAGTAGCGTGACAACGTGGGTAATTTTACCTTTTGATCTTCAGAAATGATTAGATTATTTGACATTTCTTATAAGGGTAAAAACAATGGGAGTTGTGTTACTAACTGGAGTGTTAGCTGTGTTCTACCCAGGACTTTGTGATTAGGGTTATTTTTCTTAATGTAGGCAATCATTTAAAACGTGGACACTTCAGACATCAATTCTCAAAGGTCTGTACATGAAATAATAAAACTAGTTGGAGTGTTCGTGTTCTAGATAACAACAAACACAGAAAACTTGAACCTGGAGCTTGAGTAGGTAAAGGGATTATGTAGTGTACAAGAGAAGCACAAGTATTGGTCGAATGATTGCTGACTGATACAAGAAAAAGAAAAAAACTTACAAGCTACACTATCCCTGTAGGTATCCACTATCTCTGTAGAGTGCTTGCCTGCCAGCGTTGGTGAGCAGTAGGGCAACCGTCATCTCTTTATCCATGGTGCTCACAGCCACAGCTCCAAAATGCCAAGTGGAAAACTTGAAAAATCTTAAGATTTAAGTTTTGTGGCTCTCCGACTGGTGAGATGAACTCTCCAGTTGCCCTGCTTGGATTCAAGGCCCCCTTTCTTGCAACAAACCCCACCCTTGGTCCTTAGCCCTCTGTTTAAGTAACCTTTGGAGCACACATGGTCCCCAGGTGCAAGCTTTAAGATGCTGCAATTTGGATGTGTCAGAGAGAAGCAACAGGGTGTTCTTGTCAGTGAAAGTTCTTGACGTAGAACTGAAGGAAAAATGTATAGAAGTTGCTAAAATTCTTGTTAAGAGTAAGTCTCATGTTCATTAAATTGTGAAGGAAAAAGAAACTGTTTATAGTTTTCCTTTTGCACCTCAGATTACAAAAGCTGTGCCCACATTTCATGATGAGCACCTCGGTTAGCTAGAAAAGATACTGAGCTTTTGCATGTGTGAAGAAAAACTTACCTATAGAGTCTTGGTACCATCTGTGCCCTCTTCCAACTACTAAAAGTTTTGCGTGTGTCTCCTGTGGGTAAGGGGGAAACACTACTACCTATAGGACTATAAAATGTAGTGGCACATGCCTGTGGGTACTAATTTACCATAAGCAGGTTTTCCCATGTATGAACACCCTGAGAACAGTTATAAGGAAGTACACCGTTTGTTTCTCCTACACT
This sequence comes from Montemys delectorum, assembly GCA_019843815.1. Taxonomy (NCBI): domain Eukaryota; kingdom Metazoa; phylum Chordata; class Mammalia; order Rodentia; family Muridae; genus Montemys; species Montemys delectorum. The sequence goes on from JADRCD010213760.1 coordinate 23,883, forward strand.
CCTATCCTCTCTCTGTGTCTATCAAGTAATGACCTGGAGTTCTTTTATAATGGGAACCTTGAGACTTTGGCATTTTTTCTGTGTGGTAGTCATCCCATAATTACATATACATATATATATATATATATATAAAAATAATCACATATACTTTTTTCCTTTTTAACTTAAGGAGAACTTAGGCAACATTTTTGGTTTTATTTTGATTCATAAGAAAAATAGGAGCCAAGTGGAGTGGTGTACACCTTCAGTCTCAGTGGCAGAGAGGCAGGCAGATCTCTGTGAGGTCGAGGCCAGCCTGGTCTAGTAAGACCTTGTCTTGAAAAAAAAAAAAAGAAAAGAAAAAAAGAAAACAAAACAAACCTATTACAGTCCTGTAGAACTTGCTGGTAGGATTGCTTGCGGGAATTGTTAGAGTTGGCTTAAAGTAGGGAATATTGATAGGAGGGCCAGTCTCCCTTCCTTTCAGCTAGCTGTTCATTTGTACATTTCTGCTAATTTAACTAATACCTGATACTTACTGATCGAAGTACATGCAGGTGACAATAAGTTAATGAAAATATTTACAGTGGTGACATTTGTGTTATTAAATTTTAAACCACATTTTGATATTGTTTTTTTAAGGACTGTTCATAATCCATTCTCCTTAGAGTCCATATAGTTGTTAAGTAATTTGTTAGTTTGATTTTACTATATTTTATATTAATCCTGTAGTGTTTGTGTCTGTCAGAGAGAGGGTCCTGAGGATGGGGCCCATGCCTTTGTGCATTTAGACAGGTACTCTACCATTGATCTGTATCAATCAGCTTTGTATTTCTGTTTCTGTGTGCCTTTGTGTATTTTTTTAGACAGGGTCTCACTGTGTAGCACTAGCTAGCCTGGAACTCCCAGACTCTCCCTGCCTCCGCCCCCGCATGCTGCTGGGACTGAGGGCGTGTGCCAGCGTGCCTGGCTTCCCTGGCACCGAGACAGTCTTGTGTGTTCCAAATCATCCTTGCCATCCTCTTGTTTTTGTAGTTCTTGGTTCAGAGGCACGTCCTACCATCCTGGCCTCTGGGTGGGTTTGGGTTGATTTTTTTTTTCTCTTTTTTAATTGTTTTTCTTCTTGATATTTTGTATAAAAACAATTACTATGGGTAATTAATATTAGTAGTTACTACTGGTAATTAGATCTTTACTAGTATGGATGTAATTTTGCAGTGACCTCGCATTGCTTACATTTTAATGGGACTAGGAATTGAAGTTAATGGCCTGTTCCATCTCTGTGTTTTTTCTTGTAAATGTAGAAATTTCATGGTAAGGTACAAAACTGATAGACATTTTCTACACTCAATTTTTTTCTGTTTCAAGGCTTCATCTCTAACCTAACCATTCAGAGGCAGTACTTCCCGAATGATGAAGATCAGGTTGGGGCAGCTAAAGCTCTGTTTCGTCTGCAAGACACCTACAATCTGGACACAGATACCATCTCAAAGGGTAATCTTCCAGGTAAGGGGACACTTCCATCCAGGATGTGTTTGCCGCTTAGCTGCTCTTCAGCCCACAAGGAAAATGTAATTTTTCATTAATTAACTAATTAATTAACTAATTAATTCACTTTACATCCCAATATCAGCCCCCAGCTCCTCTCAGTCTTCCCATCACACAGCTCCTTCCCCATGCCCTCTCCCCTCCTCTCTGAGGAGAAGGAGGAATATCATTTTATAGCAGGAGCCCCTGCAATCCAGGCTGGCCTCAAACTCAAGTTCATGACAATTCTCCTGTTTTAGCCTCCTGAGTCTGGGATTACAGGCATATACTACTATACCTGGCTTGTCATCTTTATAAGTTTTTAAACTGTAGCTTTTATTTATTGTTTGTTTGTTTTGTTATGCTTTGTTTTGTTTTTTTTGGAGACAGTGTCTCTCTATTTAGTCCTGGATGGCTTGGTATTCACAGAGATCTACCTGTGTCTGCCTCCTGAGAACAACCTAAGGAAGGAATTCTAGGATATAAGAAAAACTCATTTTTCTGGTGTTTGTTTAGAGCATCCAATATTTCTTAAATGATTTGCATATGAAATTCTAAGATGATTAATCATCAAACATTATATGTTTATTAACTAAAAGCTAAGATGTTCAGAATATGGGCAGATACCAAAAGGTTCTGTAGTGTGAGGCTGAAGAGATGGTTAGGTGGTTAAGAGCAGTGGCTGTTCTTCCAGGGGACTTGGATTAAATTCCTAGCACATACAAGACAGCATGTACCATCTGTGATCCCAGTTCCAGCGCATCAGGTACCTTTTTCTGGCTTCCATGTGCACTGTGCACATATGTGGTCTATAACCATACGTGCAGGCAGAATACACAGACCCATATTTCTTTTAATTAAACAAAAAAGTTCTGTAGTATGAAACAGCCTGTTAAATATAGTACGTGACCTATTTGGGCCAGAAAGCCTAGGCTGCGCTTGATCTTATGGTCATTTGCTTCTGTCACTGCCTTTCATTACTTCTGGAGAAATAAAAAGTGTTGCCTCTGCTCAGACTGAAATTGGTTTTCTCAGTAACAAAATAAGACAGATGGTTATTGATGAAGATATTTTCTGGTGCACCTCTCTTCATTTGGGATAAGTCCTGGGATGGCATATTTAATATATTATGTTAAGTAAGTTTTTAAAATAAACTGGAATACTTAAGTGTTCAGACTTACGTATTTTATTTTCTGTTTCTATTAGGACTACATCACAACGTTTGATAGGGTTATAGCATTTAAAAATTGGTTTCTGGTTTACCGCCCTCATTCAACAGACATTAATTATGTCACATATGCAGTTATTAAGATCAGTACAAAGCTATAGTAAGTAAGACAATACCTTTGTCAGCTAAGACACGTAAGATCTCACAATAACAATACAGTGAATGCCTGTATATGTAGAGAGAGAGCCTGGCATTGAGCTAAGTAACAGGCACTCTGTGTGACTTAACACAGTTCCAGTGGAACATGCATGAGTTAGGAATGGGATTTGGTTTGCAAGAGTGGTGAGCCCTGAAGCTAGAGAGGCAAGCAACACCATATCTTAGGGCTTGTATTATTTCTCCCTTTTTCTTGCCTGTTTGTTCCTTTCACACCCACTATGGAATGTTTTCATTTTCAGATGCTGTTGATTTTTTTTTTTAACTTGTTTTCCAAAACCCAATTCCCAGACATTTTTTTGTAATAATTTTGAGTAGATCAGAATCACTTTACCAAAGCAGAGTAGCTGAAGATCGTCTGCCCTTTGGCTTCTTCATACAACACTGCTGGTATTGGGTCATTTACAGGATGTTACTGTGCTGCCTGCGTGTATCGATGTGTACGTTCCCCTAATGTGCTTTGTTTGCATGGCCCCAACACACTCAGTGTTGCTGAATCGTGAGCTCAGTTTAGACCTATACCAGCAGCCCAGTAGTGAAGGTCAAGCTTTAACATGATTCTCCACTGCAGTTGTCTTTGCCTCACCCCCGCCCGCCTACCTCCCGTTCATCCATAACTTATCTGTGCCGTTTTTTTCTCCTTCCTAGGCAGGTCCCTTCCTCCCCCTAGTCTTGTATTCTGGTCACACTGACTTAACAGCTGATATTATCAGATACATGTCACATTTTGTCTTTTGGGGTCAGGATTACCTCACTCAGGATGATTTGTCTTTTCCCCTAGCTCTTTCCATTTTCCTGTGATTTTGTTTTTTTAACAGCTGAGGCATTAATAATACAAAAAATACATAGCATCATGTGGGTGCTGTGGCATGCATGTGGAAGTCAGAGGGCAATCTGTGGAGTCGGTTCTCTGCTCCCACTGAGTTTTAGTGATGAACTCGGGTCATCAGGCTTGGAGCCTCATGCCTCTTCCTACTGAGCACGTTACTGGCCTCAGGCCCTTTAGGCACCTTCCCTGTACCAGCTGTGTAATCCTTATTATGCTGTGTCATTTTGTCTGTTTACTAAATTAGGCTAATTTTTGCTCTGTTTGTTTATTTACTTACTTATTTGAGATGGGGTCACTCTATATAGCTCTGATGGTCCTGGAACTAGACCAGGCTGGCCTTGAATTCACAGAGAATTCACTGCCTGCCTTTGCCTCCTGAGTGCTGGGATTAAAGGCGTGTGCTAACACACCCAGCTAATTTTTGCTTTTCTTACAACTAAACAAATATTACAATGATCACATGAAAGTGAAGAAGTACTTGGAAAGTTATGTAACCCCATATAGTACAATATGAAGATTGCTAATGCACTGGGCTTCTGTTTGTTTTGTTTTTATAGGAGTGCAACACAAGTCTTTCCTAACAGCCGAGGACTGCTTTGAGTTGGGCAAAGTGGCCTATACGGAAGCAGATTATTACCACACAGAGCTGTGGATGGAGCAGGCCCTGATGCAGCTGGAGGAGGGCGAGGTGTCTACTGTAGATAAAGTCTCCGTTCTGGATTACTTGAGCTATGCGGTGTACCAGCAGGGAGACCTGGATAAGGCGCTCCTGCTCACCAAGAAGCTTCTGGAGCTAGGTATGTCGTCTGGTCTGATTAACATTGGTTCCTCTGGGCATAGATCTCCTCTGCATATGGACTGGTCCCTGCAACCACAAGTCAGCCACGTGCTTCTGGAAGAAGTGTACAAGTCAGAAGATACACTTTGTCCTCCTGCTCCCTGTTCCCACATCAACTAGTAACTGAGGTTTCACCTAACACACCACAGTGCTTGCTGTGTTCTCTGACGGTTTTCTCCAGGAATTTAAAAATTGGAACTAGCCGGGCAATTGTGGTGCACCCCTTGAATCTCTAGCACTTGGGAGGCAGAGGCAGGAGGATCTCTGTAAGTTCAAGGCCAGCCTGGTCTACATAGTGAGTTCTAGGATAGCCAGTACTCTACACAGTGAGACTCTGTCTCAAAAACACAAAACAAAACACTGAATAAATAAGAAATAGGATCAAGCCTAGATGAAAATGTTTACTTACAGGGGCTGGAGAGATGGCTCAGTGGTTAAGAGCACTGACTGCTCTTCCAGAGGTCCTGAGTTCAATTCCTAGCAACCACATGGTGGCTCACAAACATCTGTAATGATATCTGATGCCCACTTCTGGACTATCTGAAGACAGCTACAGTGTACTTACATATAATAAATAAGTAAATCTTTTTAAAAAAAAAGAAAATGTTTACTTACCGTGTGATAATTGCCAACTACTTTTCCTTTGAAGAATATTATTGCTTTGTTGCATTTCATAGTCAAATGTTAGAAAAATGATATGAGGATCAAACAAACAAACAAAACAAGATGTATGTGTACGTAGATGCATCACGTGTGTGTAGTGATCACCAGGGCCAGACAGAAGAGGGTGTCACATCCCTTGAACGCATGTGGGTGCTGGAACTCTGGCCCTTTCACGAGCAGCATCTTAAGAGTGCTCTTAACCAACTGAGCCATTTCTCTAACTGCCCAAGTATCTTGGTTTCCACCCGAAGACCTACTATGCTGCAATCTGTGGAAGTGCGGTCTCACAATGTGTAAAATGATAAATTCAGGCAGCCTTTGATACATTGTAAAGAAGGAATATTTAATAAATTATTTTATGATTAACTAGATGATAGATGTTAGAAAACTGAGACTGTTCAAAAAGATTGATCATCTGAAAATGAACTTCATGGTAATTGATTTTTTTCTTAGTTAGATAATGAATCAAGATATTAATTCAAATAACATTAATTTTCCTGTTCTGTTTTTCTATTGACTTAAATTATAGTTTGTATTCAATATAGAAAATGTTATGAATATAGAAAAAGAGGAATCAGCTATTTTTTATTTTGTTATAGTATATACTCCCTTTTCTATACACTTTTTTCTCTTCCAAAATTAGGCTTTTAGTATGTGTCATAACATACATTGTGAGCAGTTTCAGAAGAACTAGAAATACTTTAATTCCACAAGCAATGTCTCTAACTTTCTGTTCTTTTTGTTTCTATCTGTGTATGGTTGGTTGGATTGGTTTTTCCTTACTAAAAGGTAGCTAAAAATTATCAGTAGCAATTTCTGAGGCAGTTAGTGGATTTTGGCATGTTTGAAAATTATATATTCAGTTTCTTCCTTTCTTCTTCCTTGGAAATTTGGAGCTGAAGTCTACTCAGTCCTTAGATGTACGTTGGTCTGCGTTTGCCTGTGGCGAGAATTAGTTAGGAAGTGGGTACATTTCGTCTTTATCATAGTGATTACTTTGGAGCCACAAAATTATCTTTTCACCATTACTTAAAATACACAGATGAGTAAGATTTTTCCTTTTTTTTTTTTCTAGACAGTGTTTTTCTGTGTGTTCCTGTCTGTCCTGGAACTCACTGTGTGTGTAGCTTAGGCTGGCCTTGAACTAAGAGATCCTCCTATCTCTGCCTCCTGAATGCTGGAAGTAAACATTCGAGTAGCCACCCCAACTGAGTTAAGATTCTAAAGTGTCGTTTGACTTCAAACTGAACATTGCTCTGGGGCTGATTAGTAAAGTTCTCAAAGCAGAAACAGTCATTGCTGCCTGAAGATACATACCTGTTCTGTCACCAGAGCTGTTGCTATACAAAACTGCATGTCCTGATTGACTCGATGGTACTGGTTTGCGTCTTGCACTATGAGTGCCTCCTTTCTCAAAGGCATCTTAATTAGAAGATAAACCTTATATAATATAAACTGTTTATATTGCTCTTTTCTGATGATTGAACAACTGTAAACTTGCCTATGTCCACACCTTATTTCTCTCTCTTAGATCCTGAACATCAGAGAGCTAATGGTAACTTAGTATATTTTGAGTATATAATGAATAAAGAAAAAGATGCCAATAAGTCTGCTTCGGGTGACCAATCTGATCAGAAAACTACGCCAAAGAAAAAAGGGATTGCTGTGGATTACCTGCCAGAGAGACAGAAGTACGAAATGCTGTGCCGTGGGGAGGGTATCAAAATGGTAAAGTGGAAAAAGTCAATCGTGTGCCTGTGTGTGCTGCTGTGTGGGCATGTGTCTGCGTTTGTACCCAGTACCAGAGGGATCCAAGCTTTGTATATTGTAGTCTCTGTGGGAAAAATCAGAATGACTGCACAAAATTGTATGTTGTGTTGCCTACTATGGATGGAAATGCATCGCTGTGCATGAGCTGCACATCAGCCCCCAAATGAACTGATAATGGAATGTTATTAAGGTTAACTTTTTTTCTCTACCAGGGAACTAAAGCTAGGCTTTCTCTTTTGACATTGAAGAGTGTTGACAGCCTAATCGCTCCTTGCAGATGTGCATTGCACCACTTTGGACATGTCCCAGGACTGACTCCTGGCAACAAGTGTTTGCTTTTACTTTGGGAGCTAGTGAGCTGCCATGGGCAAATAAGTAGACTTTGTTAGACTCCTTTGCCTTCCTCACTCATGTCATCTCTAAAGTGCAGCATGTGTGCTAGGCACCTCCCTGTCACTGAGAAAGGGCTCGAGGAAGACAGCTTTCAAAGGAGGGGAGCCTTATTCTGGCTCACAGGTCCAGAGATGTCGAGTCCATAATCCATTCCATTCACTGGAATGGACCCATGGCAGGGCAGGACATCTTGGAGAGGGTATGTGTTGGAGCAGAACTACTGATCCACAGCATCAGAAGCAGAGAGCAACAGGGATGGGATTCACATCACCTTCTGGGCGTACCCCAATGACTTTCCGTTAAGCCCCATTTCTTAAAAGCTCTATCACCTACCAACCACACCACAGGCTAGAGACCAAGCTGAGAATTTAGGATCAATCTAGAGTCAAACTCTAATAATATGTGTCTTTTAGAGATAAGAACTCAAACTGGCTAGAAACCATTATCATATCTTTACACATTTATAGAAGTTACATAATAATATCAAATGTCTAGTTGGTTCTCAGATTTACAGTGCTGAACTGTGTCTGTCTATCTGTTTTGGAAACCCAGGATTATTGGCTTGAAATTCAATGTCTTATTCATTATGGAAGTTTGACCTTCTGCTTGTTATGGAGGCATCCTGCTTCCCCAGAAAGTTCTCTTTTATTTTCTTCAGCACTGGGGCTTGAACCCAGTGCCTTTGATATGCCAGGTGACCACTCTGTGCCCCCAAACCCTAAGAATCATTGATGACATTTTAAAGATCCTAAATGCACGTTGATTTGATGCAAAACATGTACCGGGCACTACTGCTTTGTGTGCAGTTCCAGAGGTCATCTGTGTGTATGTACATACATCATCATTTTTTTTTTTTTTTTTTTTTTTTTGGTTCTTTGAGACAGGGTTTCTCTGTATAGCCCTGGCTGTCCTGGAACTCACTCTGTAGACCACGCTGGCCTCGAACTCAGAAATCCGCCTGCCTCTGCCTCCCAAGTGCTGGGATTAAAGGCGTGCGCCACCACCGCCCGGCTACATATCATCATTATTGTTGCAGAGATCTTCTGTGTGTGTGTGTATGCGCATGTGTGCGTGCACAAACATCGTTACTGTTTCTAGCTGACGTACGAATGAACACTGAGCTATTATTCTAACACATTTATTACTTTCTTTATTTGCAGACTCCCCGGAGACAGAAAAGGCTGTTCTGCCGCTACCATGATGGAAACCGGAATCCTAAATTCATCCTGGCTCCAGCCAAGCAGGAGGATGAGTGGGACAAGCCTCGGATTATTCGTTTCCATGATATTATCTCTGATGCAGAAATTGAGATTGTCAAAGATTTAGCAAAACCAAGGGTAATTTTTTTTTTCTTCTCAGTGTACTGAATGTGTGTGTTAATCCTTTCTTTGCAAGGCGACAGGAAGGATAACTGGGGTGGCCATAACTTTAGATGGTTTTAACTGTTACTGCCTCAACACAACGGTGTTAACTTTAGACTTTACACTAGTTGTCTCAGTTTGTTATCCACACAAGTAATACAGCCTGTAGCTGGGCTTGAACCAGTGAGTAATGAAGAGCACAGATGTGCGTTCATGCACAGAATCTGCAGTGTGCTGCCTTACTGGGAGACCCTTTGCGCTCTTCCAGTTAGACGTTAGAGCGCTCAGCACCACTCAAAGCTCAGTTTTTTCATACCTAGTATTTTTTATCTGAATGAATTCTCCAAGCATTGTAACTTTCCTTTAGGTATAATGATAGTAGAAAAATATAATTAGGAACAGATATCTTGCTAGATATTTTTCTTTTTTTAAAGATTTATTTATTTACTTTATGTATATGAGTACGCTGTACAGTGGTTGTGAGCCTTCATGCGGTTGCTGGGAATTGAACTCAGGACCTCTGCTCACTCTAGCCCCGCTCACTCTGGCCTATTTATTATTATATATAAGTACATTATAGCTGTGTTCAGACACACCAGAAGAGGGCATCTCATTAAGGATGGTTGTGAGCCACCATGTGGTTGCTGGGATTTGAACTCAGGACCTCTGGAAGAGCAGTCACTGCTCTTAACCACCGAGCTATCTCTCCAGCCCCATCTTGCTAGTTTTAAAATAGTATTATAATTACCTAATTTTAGTTTATTGTTATGACTTTGTTAACTTTTTCTTTGATATGGACGGGCGTTTTGTTTGCATGTATGCCTGCACCGTATGCATGCAGTGCCCATGGAGGCCAGAGGGCGTCAGATCCTCTGGTCCTGGAATTACAGATGGCTGTGTTCTGCCCGTGGTGCGGGAAATCGAACCTCAGTGCTCTGAGCTGCTGAGCTCTCTCTATATTAGTAAGAAAGAGAGTTGAGTGTGAATTATGCCTAATTCTACACTTTTAGTGTTTGGCATAGAAACTTGCCTTTTATGTGAGAGTTGGGAGACTACCTCTCAGCCTTGCCTTTTCCTGTCCTCTTGTTTTTTAAGACAGTATGTCTTATTAAAGATAAAATGCAAAAATTTGTAGACATTATTAAATACAATGTGATTATTAGTTTTTCTGTGTAGTATGTAAGGTTGGTCGTTTCTATAAAGGCTGAGGTAGTTAGTAAATATCCTTGACGGCCTTGTCAGCTGTGTGGTCTCTTGTCGTGACTGCTCAGCTCTGCCATCTGATGTAAAGCCAAAGAAAACAGGAAAATAAATGAGGTGGTTATGGTATAATCAAGATTTTATTTCTAAAAGCTGGTGGCAGCTTATTTGGGTCTGCTGGCCGGGTGTGGACATACTTAGATAAATTGGAGATTTTTTTTTAAGTTTTATTATTTTTCCAAATTAACACTTTTTTTTCCCCTTAAATCATGTAGTTTTTGTGATGCATCTGGCTGCTGTCCAGGGATCTAGCAAATTGGCTGCCAATAGAACACCTCTTAAAATTATTCCATATTTTCTCATCCTCTTTTGACTTCCTAACTCAGTCCTGTATTTATAGTTGGATCAGTCTACCAGTATTTCTTAGTAGAGTATTTGTTAAGAATTCACTTTTGAGATGGAAGGCCTCAGTCTTCATAGGAAATATTTTAGTTGCGATTATTTTTTGATCAGTAAATTTAGTGGCAGTGAAAGTTAATTTTTCTGTTATTTCAGCGTCACCCTCCCATTTAAAAACATTTTTGTATTCTCTTGGCTGTCACCATTTCTGTTAACACTATGCATTCCTTTTACGTGCGTGGCTGCAGAAAGGCTATTTTACTGGACATATTATTGAGTACATACTACCTTTTGAAAAAGGAATGACCTTACAACAACTTTTAGACAATATTGACTTTGTAATCGTGTTGTCATTGGAGTTACAATCTGAGGTTTTAGAGTCAATTAATTAATTACAAATGGCCATTCTTATAACTATAAATGGTACTTTGCATTTTAGAAACTTTTCTTCACGCTATCAATGCTCTGTCCTACCAAAGACATTGATTTCAACCTTTTTTTGTTTGCATGGCTTCTATTCATGCACTAAAAAGCAAGTAAAATAGTTTTTAAGAAACACAAAACTAACTGGCTTTCAAGGCTCAACCCAAGGTGATTGGAAGGGTCTTGAGTTATTTTCTATTCACCCTCTTTTGTTTAAAGAAGAAAGGGGGAAAAAAAACCAGCGTTCTGGCTGGTTAGGTAAATGTGATCATTTTTTGTCTTGTAATGCAACTATTCTGACGGTTGGCTTCACAGCTGAGGCGAGCCACCATTTCAAACCCAGTAACAGGAGCCTTGGAGACGGTACATTACAGAATTAGCAAAAGGTAAGATTGGATGCCGAATCTCTTTCCTCCTCATGAGTGTTTTGAACATCCTACCAGAATTCTTCTTAACAGAAGTGGATCACCTCCAGTCTCCAGCTCACGTGGCCGCCTTCCACTTCATGAGCAGAGTGCTTGTGTTTCACGGGCTTCCCCTTGCCTAGAAGTTCTGTTTTTAATCTCTGATTGGTCTCCCGTTTCAGGAAGCAAGTGCACTGTAGTGATCAGGTCTTAGACACTCAGGAAGTTGCCTGGGCCTTTTCTCTTCCCTTCGTTGCCAGAGTGTAAAATAAAGAGAGAAAAAGGAGCAATGTGTTCATGCGGGGTGCAGTGCTGCGCACGCGCCCTCCCTTGTGATTGTATGCTGTTGTCTTTTGCCTCCAGTCTGTCCTTGTCATACAGAGTAATCTGGATTGAAGCTTTTTACTTAAAAAAAAAATCACAAGAAGTCACTGACCCACAAGGTGGCTGTGTCACAAGAAGTCACTGGCCCACAAGGTGGCTGTGGAAAGAGCAGCCGTGCTTCTGAGCTCAGCCTTCCCAACCGCCCCTTACCTCCATTGACTTGCATGGTTTAGAGAAAAAACAGGTTGTCTTGATGAAAGCTTTAAAATGATCAGCTACTTTCGAGTACCTGTTGATCTATATTTGAAGCATTAAACTTGTAGGCTTGGGAGAGGCCCTGTGAAACCCACTGCTGCCCATCACTGACATACAGCCTCAAAGGGCTCTAGTTTTAAAAAAGTGAAAGGACAATAGGTACATTTACAGGCAAATTCTGTCAACCGTCTTCTCCTGACTCAGACGTGGCCGTTCTTGCCACCTTTCTGCGTGTTTTGTTGATTCGAACCATTACCCACCAGGCAGACCAATCTGAATCCTTCCAATCACCTGTGGCTTGACAAAACCAAGAGAACAAAGCCCAGATGGCCTGCTGGAGTGTAAGCCTTGTCCTTTCTCTTTTTTCTTTTTGTAGCTGAGCCGAGCTACAGTACATGACCCTGAGACGGGGAAATTGACCACAGCACAGTACAGAGTATCTAAGAGGTAAGGGAGCCATGGACAGAACTTGAGGCATATTTGGAGTGCTCTTTCTTGAGAATCTTTTGACCAGATATGTGCCATAGTTCCTAAGACCTAGATTGCAGGGGAAGCTTTTGGTATCTGCTTGGTTTTCACGATGGACCAATGATCAGATACAGGCAGTCCAGTGCATTTCCCAGTCCTAGTATCAAATGCCTGGAGAGGCTCTGGCAGTGCTAACTGATAGGGAAGACCGTCTAAAAGGCTCTGCACAGAGCAAGGCCAAGGCAAAGTCTGCCATGAAGCTGGGGCTAATCTATGGGTCACTAGAAGCTGTTGAAGAAATGCCCAGAAGGACAAAGAAACTTCTACAAGTCAGTTTAGAATCCCTTGCTTTTAGCAACATTTAGAAGTAACTTTTAGAGTTAACCATGGTGCAACTTAGCTGCATAACTCAGAGTTAGGGGCTGAGTGAGTTAGTATAGCTTGACCTCTCAATGACCCACAGGATGAAGGCGTCTCAGATCACAGTGAAAACAGAAATGTCATTGCACTGAATTGTTTTAGTGTAATCCTAAGTAATGTTTTTCCATAGATGCAACAGTTATAGAAATGCATTGCCCATCTTGTTATTTATATTGATAGTAATTGCTCAATCAGTTGCATATAATAATAGTTGAAATAACTCAATTGGAAGCTACTATTTTTTGAAATTGTTTTAAAGGTGTTTTTTGATGAGTGTGTGTGTGTGAGTCAGGGTGTGTGCATGGCACAGTGGGTATGTAGAGGTCAGAGGTTCTCTGGGTCTGTGAGTCTGTTCTCGCCTTCCACCTTGTTGAAGCATAGTCTTGCTTTTTATATGTGCCATGCTGTGTACTCAGGACTGGCTGGCCCCTGAGGTTCCAGGTGATCGAGTCTCCTGGCTTTACCTCTCATCTTTGCATAGGAAGGCTAGAATTATAGACATTTTGTTTTGTTTCAGTTTTTGAGAAAGGGATTCTCTGCGTAGACACAGGCTGACCTCGAACTCAGAGAGATCTGCCTCCCTCTGTCTCTCAAGTGCTGGGATTAAAGGCACAAACCACTACTGCCTGGCCAGATGTGGGGTTTGTTTGCTTGTTTGTTTGTTTTTATGGGAATGGAACTCAGGTTTATATGGTATGATCTTGTATCTGAGCTACTTTGCTAGCCCTAAAGATACTATTTTTAACATGAACATTTATGTAACAGGAAATTTATGTTGTTAGTTTTATAAATATTTTTGTACTAGAGAACTACAGTGTGATGAATGTACTTTTTGTATAAAATTAGAACTCTAGATTAGAATTTCTCAATGTCAACATTTTTGATATTAAAACTTTTGTATATAATATTTTTTCTCTCTCTTTTTTGAATTGTTACTTTGTAGTATTGGGATTTGAACCTAGGGCTTCTAACTGGGCAAGCACTCTACCACTGAAATATGTTCCCTGTCTAAGGTCTAAGGTGTAGCCTAGGTTAGCACTTGACTTGATCATCTTGCTTTATCCTCTTGCAAGTACCACCGTGATTGACAATTGATCTTTTGAATGAGGTCATTCAGTGCTGGTGGTGGCTCTTTGAGCAAGGTGAGCAGCACTCACTACATGTCACAACTGGAGGAAGGTGTAGGGAAAGTTAAGTTGCTTACTGTGCCTTGGTAGAACAAGTGCCCACTACCACCTCCACTCTCCACTCTCCCCTCTCCCCGTGTTGATAACCACTGACTAGAGGTCAGTGAAAATGCAAGTTCAGGGTTCAGGAAGGGGGAATTGTATGAGAATTCCAAACATTGTGCTCATTTAAAAAAATGTTTTAGATTACATTTTATTTATGTGTACATGTACATAAGCACATGTTTATGTGCATGTATGTATACATATATGGTTACACACATGCAGCATGCAGTTCACATATGATCAGAGGACAGTTTGTAAGCTAGGGTGATGGTGCATGCACTCAGGAAGCAGAGGCAGGCGGATTTCTATGAATCAGAGGCCACATGGTCTGCACATTGAGTTTCAGGGTATTTGGGGCTACACAGTCAGACCCTGGAACTCAAACTCAAGACATCAGCAGGCTTGGCAGCACTTATACATCTTGGTAGTCCTGTTCATGTTTTGTTTTTAAAGCCAGATAATAATGAGCATCAGATCAGTGTGGTGTTTAGTATTTTAAATACATTAAAAAGCAATCATTTCTAGACATTATCAACATTTCAGACTAATGGGATGAAATAATTGGAAACAAAGCTATTTTGAAAGTTGAAATACAAATTAAGAAACAGTACATACATTTTAACAAAGACTTTAGGAGTCACTGAAAAAAAATCAAAGGTTACTGGTATAACAAAAGTAAAGAAGCTAGGTAGGTGAACAGATTCAATACTGCCATACCTTTTTTTTTTGACAAATTAATAATAAATACATTTTTAGAAATCAGCATACATATTCTGTCTTGCCTGTTCCATTCCTTGACTCTTGTGTTAATAAGTGTAGGGGAGAAAATAATGGTTTGGGTTTTTTGGTTTTGTTTCTTTTTTTTTTTTTTTTTCTTTTCTTTTTTATTTCTAGTATGCTCATGATTGAGACCGCTCTAAGAAAAGATAGATTACCAAGAGAAAAGTGCAGAAATTTATTTAGTACATGTTTTCATGACTCAAGACTTTGAGAAGGAAGGCCCAAAGAAGTAGAAAGCTGCATTTTGATAGAGTAGATGGTTGGGTAATGGTGATGTCATGTCACAGTAATAAACTGCAGGGATGGCCACTGAGGTCTACTTCTTCAGACACTGGCATTTCTGTGCCTCAGAATGGTGAAAATTCTATGGCCTGCTTGCCACGTTTGAGAGTGGAAGGTCCTGCCTGACCTTACATGAGACATGGATAAATTAAAGTCTGTTATAGTCTGCTTTAGATCTAGTTATCGGAGCAGTTACCCTTAAGGAATGCCAACAGATAGTGAGGAATTGCAGAAACTAATTCAGGTGAATACATCTAAGACATGATTTACCGTGCTTCTGCAAATGGAATCAATCTTAATTTCAGGCTTCGCCTAAGCTTATTTTCCATTCTGTTATTGAAACATAATCTTATCTATAAAAGTGAATTCCTTCAGCCAGGCATGACTGTGCATGCTTGTAATCCCAACACTCAGGGGGCTGAGACTAGGGAATCTGTGTGCGTTTGAAGTCAGCCTGGTCAGTCACATAGTGGGACCCTGTCTCAAAACAAAGCATCCCCCATAAGGCCTTTCCATATTTTAGAGACTTGTGCATAGATTTAACATTTTTACTGCTGTAAAGCTAGTAAGTATTTTACTAGTAGTATCTCCTGTTTTGGATGCTTCTAGGAATGCTTAAATGTGTAGATGTGTTCCCCCCTGCCAAAAGGAGGTAAAGGGGGGAGACGTGCTTCAACAGTAAAGGATAAAAACAAACTTTCATGAGTGAAGTGTTTCGGATTGTATTTTTGAAAGCTTTCTTGTTTATAAAATAAATGTGAAGAAGGAATACCCAGCCAAGTACATCACTAGACTCACTGGTTGCAAATAAATTGTGTTGAAAGTGATCCCCAGCTGTTTGCTTTCTTATAGCTAAGTTCTTTCAGACTAACTTTTAAGTATTCTAGTTTTATAGCCCTGAAAAGTCGCTGTCTCAGGTTTATTGAGAAAGACTAGTCATACTTGACATTATACATCCTAAGCGGCTGCAGAAGGCTTGCAGCCAGTAGCGTTTAATGGCTGAGAATAAATTCTTGGCAAAGAGTGGTGTGTTTTAAACAAACTAAAGAGAAATAAATTTTATATTCCAATGACTTTAAAATTTATTTTTAAAGAAACTTGTGTCAAACTAAAAATATACTCAGAGAAAGAAGCGGGGGGAGGCCTTAACTATTAAAGATACTTCCTATTGGAAATATTGAGTATTTTAACAAAATGATTATCAAAGGAGGAATTTCATTGGTGGATAAATGGATAGACGCAGATGCATGTCGCCACCAGTAGGAATCAAGTTTTCTTTGTGGTGAGCCGTTAGCCTTATGTGCTAAACAAGTGTCCCAGCCTGTGCAGTGTTCCGGGCCTCACTCAGGGACAGGATCTTACTATATTTCTCATGCATAGTTCAGCCTTATGTGCTAAACAAGTGTCCCAGCCTGTGCAGTGTTCCGGCCCTCACTCAGGGACAGGATCTTACTATATTTCTCATGCATAGTTTGCCTTGAACTTGTGATCCTCCCGCCTCTGCCTCCCTAGTACTTGGGACTATCCTAGCGCAGGCCTGAGACACTGGGCATGGTTGTGAAAACCTGAATTTTGAACTTTATATTAAATTTTGAAGTAATAAATTAAATAAACCAATAAGTTATGGTAAAAATGCTTCACAGGAAAAAAATGTGTGTTTTGATGTTAATATAATAATCCCTTTTGTTCTAGCAACATCTGCATTTTGTAAGATTCCAAAAAGGAATTTAATTGGTATTTGAAGACATTTCTAAATGATTATATCATTCTCTGTAGAAGGAAAGAAGATTTCAGCATCCAACAAATGGAATTTTCCTTGGCAAAGCGTACATTGGAAGTTTGCTACTGTTTAAAACAAAAGTCTAGGCTGACTGTGCTGCTGGGTACAGGTAGTCTGTCTATGCAGTCATGACACCTGCTGTATAGACCAGGCCTAGCCCCAGCTCACAGAGATCCTCCTGGTTCTGCCTAAGGGAGCGCTGGGATTAAAGGTGTGCACCTCCACTCCCAGCCAGAAGGGTAAAATATCTGACTGATTTCAAGTTGTTTAAAACTGCCCTGATATGTAACAACACTGCCCTCTACTGGGTTGAATGTGGTTTTTCAAAGGAAGAGAATCCCTCTTTCAAAGGAAGAGAATACTGTAGACATACATACAGTATTATTGCTTAATAATCCTACCAAGACTATATGTTTCAGTCTTACTAATTAGTCTTTGCTTATCAT
>JADRCD010213761.1:0-11282 GCA_019843815.1 Montemys delectorum
GGCGAAAACCATGCCTAGCTAGACCCCACTGCATCCAGGAGTCAGGCAAACAGCACCTGGTGCTGTCTGAGGGATTTTATTACTAGCCATTGGACCATTGGTCAGAACACAAATGGAAATCAAGCAAATGCTGAGACTGCTCACGCTCGGGCAGAATCCAGTGGCTACTCTGTCTGGGTGAAAGAACTAGAAGCCATGAGCAAGGAGGAGAGGCCCTGGAGAAATCAGTAGTCTACTCAAGGAGTAGACAAAGAGACACTCAGAGACCTTGGGCCCTCTGAGTATGGTCCAACTAGTCATAAGTACATTAAGCCACTCTCCTGAGTCTCCATTCTACTTAGAGATTTCTTTTTAGTTTCCTTCCTCGAAATCTCTCCGTGTCTCTATCTTCAGAATTATAACCTATTTCCTTCCCAGAGGACAGAGGGGGGTGACATTTAGACTGACTATAACAGTCTCTTAGTGATATGCTAACACCTTAGGAAACAGAATCAGGACACTTTGCAAGGTGTGGACTACAATGAGAACTTCACCAAACCCCATTTCAGTTTCTTCCCCCACACCACAGGCTTCTACCTTACTGGCCTTGCACAGACGGGTCTTTCTACAGAGAATGCTCTGGCTGGTTGTCGGCTGTCAGGCCTAGCTTAACACACTAACGCCTTTGTGTGTGCTGGTCCACAGCCCCAGCCCTGCCCACCTCGCCCTTTCAGAACAAATCCCTCCTTCCCCTGCACTCCCATTGTATTTGGAACACAGATCTCTTAAAAGTGCTTTTCCGTGTTTGGATGCTGATGATGCGTTGACGTCTGTTTCTCCAGCTTTGGGTGGGTTCCAGAAGAATGGGGTGATGGCTAGTTGATCTCTCTGTCTCTTTATACCTAGTAGGTACTTTAGTCATTTCCCTGTGGATCAGGAAGTAACTCAGAGAATGCGTGTTTACCTCCAAGTTCAGCCTAGTGCCCAGGAAAGAAATAGAAAAAAAAAAGCCTTATGTCTGAGAACACCCTCCAGTTCTCATTTGTTAGCCTAGACGCAGGATGCACCTTTTCAGAACCAATGCCAGGCTGCTGTCAGTTCTGACTCTGAGAGCTAAGAATAGCATCTACATTGCTAAGCGGCTTGGGAGAAGGCAAAAGAATAACATTTTGAGAGATGTAAAAATTAGGTGTAATTCAAATTTCTGTGTCTGTACGGCAGAGTGGTGTTGGCACATTTACATACAATCTGCTGAGTTGCAAAGGTAGGGCTGAGCGGTTGCCCGTGAGTTGGTAAACATCACAAAACTACAGAACGTATTTATTATAAGATAACACTATAGCCAAGCATGCTAGCACAGGTCTAGAATCCCAGCTCACCCAGGAACCCAGGTAAACTTCAAGATCAGTGTGGGTGAGCTGAGACCACCCTCTCTCCCCAACAAGACGACAAATCCCACAAAAATGAAGCAGGTATGACAAATAAGAAAGTATTACCTGCCTCTCCTCTCCACAGAAAATGTGCTACTTATGTTCGAAAATCTACCAGACTTTCCTGGCTTTGAGTTCACACCCTTCTACATCTGAAACAATCCAGAAGCTGAATGAAGAACAGAGCAGAAAAAGCAGGCTAAGTCCCACACAAGGAGGCATGCTAGGACTGTGCATTACTATGTCTAGCTTGATGTCATTTATTTAAAAATCTGTACATAATAAATCATCTAAAAAAACCAATGCCCATACTGCTTTCCCATTCCATGTCAAGTCTATATACTACCCTCCAGAGACAAGTCACTGAGAGTTTCCTCTTTCCATCCAATGACTTTTCCCAGAGCTTTCTCACATGCTGGGCTCTGGGGTAGCCGTTCACAGACTTTGCCTCCCTTAGTATCTGTCTTGTGCACCAAATCCAGGAGGTAGATTGTTCTTAGTTTACGTATTACAGCATGGAAACTTCCAGAAAGGTTTGCAGTTCACACAAAGTTATAGGACAGATGAGTGACAGGTTTACAATAGAAACCCAGGCAGGCTCCTTCCTGAGTTGGTGTGGCCCTCACAATAGATCGGCAGTGCCCACCAGGCTTCCTCTCAGCACTATTATCTGGGCCCTGTTGATTGTTTCTTTAAGGGTAGATCTACAGCTCCTTAGTAGAGGACTAGGTATATGATGATGGTGTCAAGTAGTGTAAACACAAACACTCACACTCACACACACACACACACACACACACACACACACACACACGAGGCCCCTTTCATTACTCTTTGTTCTTTTCATCCTCTGCTCACCTGCATCTCATCTTGCCGCAGCTTGCAGTCCATCTCTGTCAGGAAACCTTTCCTAGAACATCCATTGCTGCCTATACTCTCCAGTTCTAGGCCCCCATCTTCCCCTTTTGCTATGGCCAAGGTCATGATTTCCCAAATTCTACTTCCCGTAAGAAACAACCATAACCATTTGACCTTCTTTTCTCTATATGTTGGACCCAACAGACCCCTGTCACTCCTGCCAATCCCGTTTAATGTGACTTAGAATACTCATCACGGTTCATGGGTTACTCAACCCACCCTACCAACACACTCTATTAACAACAGTGATCTAGAAATAAATTACATTTCCTGAAAGGATCGGTAAGGAGATATTTCTTGAAAATTTGTCTCTGCAGATGAAGGTAGCATATACTAAAAAGGCTTGTTGGTTCATGATCCCTGGACTACTTTAGACTTGGGTTCTCCCTAACTCAATGCTAAGCCACCTGGGACCAGATGGGGCTCTGAATTGGAAATGACTCCTCTTATGGCATGGCATGGTAGAAATGAACTGCACACTGGAATGACTTCATGAGGTTTTACATTCACCACATGACACTGCAGAGTCACCACCTCCCCCACTTCTAGCTTCTGTCCCCAAAATGCAGTGGTGGAGTTGAATGCCTCAGTTCCAGCCAATTGTCCATAAACCTGGGCACACCATGGTAAGTGGAGTGACTCGTGGGCAGCATCTAGACTTTCGGTGTAAAGCCCCGTGGCTGTGAAGTTCTGATGCTTGATGCTGTTAACCTGGGATTTCTTAATTACACCCTTTCTCTTCCCAAAGAACTAAGGAAGGCTGAGAGCTTAAATTACACACTAAGTGAATTCACTCAACTCTGGTGAAATATGACGAGCAACTGCAGGGTTCCACTGTGAGCTTAGTATTTCCCTTCTTTGAAACAGTGAGAGAATTAACTAAGGGGTGAAGTCGTAAGAAAAATATAGAAGCACACAATAAAGATTTATATTTATTGTCTTCCAAAAGTATGCAAAGGTTCATATTTCTATAGTTTATTTGGACCAAGGGGCTTAAAGGCGAAAATGTGCAGGCTGCCAGGCAAAGGTGCATGCCTAACTTTGAGGTGTTCTGTTCTTGTAAGCTTTATTTTGTCCAACTTGTTATATGAAACTGCTATGGAAATCTCTTCTGAGGCTAGGTAGAAATTTTAGATTGTGGATTTTTACGAAGGTCAAGGTGATCTGCCAGTACAAAATAAACGGGAAGCCCACAGCTGGACTGAGCAGTTTTCTCTTAAGAGCACAGCCCCACATAACAAGGTTACAGAACATCTTTTAAATGATAAAGACAAATACACTTGTTTCTACCCCTTGGCTAGCCCTCCATACAGTATTACACTTGCAAAGCACTTCCTGTAAACCCCCTTGCTCCTATTTTTAATTGCATTTACTTATCTGTCTATGCGTGTGGGTATATGTGCCTCATTTTTGGTATGATCATGCATGTGTGTATGTGTATACATGCAGAGGTCAGAGGACAATCCTGTATGCCATCTCCAGGGGACATCTACCTTAGTTTTTCAAGATTTATTTTTAGTTTTAATTTATGTGTATGTGTATATACTACATGTGTGGATGCTCACAGAGGACCCAAGAGGGCACCAGATCCTTCCCACACCCCACAGCTGGAAGCTAGAGTTATATAGGTAGTTGTGAATCACCCAGAACGGTAGTGGGAACTACTCTCTTAAAGAGCAAGCTGCAGTTTAAACTGCTGTGGTATCTCTTCAGAACCTATCTTATTTGAGACAGAGTTTCTTAATAGGACATGAGTCTTATGGTTCAGACTAGGCTGGCTGGCCAGAGAGCCCCAGAGATTTTCTCGTTTCAGCTGCCCAATGTCTGCCGTGGTGGAATTGGATATTCTGTTTCCAATGCACTCAAGAGCTTTGCCACTTCCAGACCCCAGTGGCTGTTGACAGTCACTTTTAGCATCTAACCTCCAGAGCACCTCCAGGCTCGGGTGGTGTTGGGACAATACTGGGAAGGGTATGTGTGTGTGTGTGTGTGTGTGGGGGGGGTGTTGAACTCTCAAATGACTACTTTGCTGGAGTTAGCTATTTCTTTACGGGTTGGAGGTACACTTCCTGCCCCAACAGTCCCAAAGAAACATAGCTGCTCCAGTTCTCAGAGAAGGCCCTCCTCCCTGTGTCCCCACACGAGCAACAAATTCAGAGACCCAAGGGCCTCAGGCCTGCTTGCCTAGCTCAATTCACTGCCAGCTGCTGCTGCTCCTGCTGCTGCTGCTGCTGGGCCAGAAAAAGGAATCCCAGCCATGCAGGGCCTGGGGAAGGGGGCAGGAGGGGAAGAATGTGGGATGGAGACACAGCACGCTGTGCCCAGTTCCGGCCTAGCTTTTGAAGAGTGTGATTCATTTTTAAGAAGCAGAGTGCTCCATCTGCTAGAAAGATGCTGGTCCAGTGTGGGCCCACAGCGTAGGCGGCAGCAGGGGCAATAGCATCCCACCCTCTACTTGCCCAGCGGAGTATGGATGACACATTCCTTTCTGCCCACAGAAGCTGAGAAATAAGGGGCAGCTCCCTTCTTTATATGAAAAGCTGAAGGGAGGCTGTGCTAATGAGCGGGGACTAGCGGCTCAGTCTTACTCATGTGCACCGCTGAGGTTTACAAAGAATGAGATCCCTTAATTTGCTGAAGTCTTGGTACTCTGTGGTTTCATCCCTGAGGATGCAGACAAGTGGGCGGTACACGGGGCTTCCTCGAACTTTGATGCCTGGTGGTTCCTGTGACTCATGTTCTAAACTTGAGCTTCTGGTCTTAGGAAGGGCAGAAGGGAGGGACGAAAAGCAACTCCTGGGCCTCTGCTGACCTTTGGTGGCAAAAGCCGTAACTCCCAATTTGCCACCCCCCAAATCACCTTACATAGTTGTCCCTCCTTCAGTACCTGTAGTGGGGGGGACCTCCTATGGTTACCAGAATGCACAGACGCTCAAATATCTTGTATGAAAATGCACTAGCATTAGCAGTTAACCCGTGCAGATCCTCCCCTATGCTCTAAATCTTCTCTAGACAGCTCAGCCATTATACCCAATGCAATGTAAGTGCTATGTAAATCGGTAATATGGGGGAATAATAACAAGTAAAAACATCTGTGTGTGTTCAAGAGACATGCAACCACCCTTTGCTGCCCCCCCATGCATTTTCAGTTCTACAGTTGATTGAATAGAGATTGTGGAACCTACCATATGAAGGAATGATTCAAAAGCCATCACCTCTATATCTCCTGTTGTCAGAATAAGAGTCCTTCTTCCAGACAGCTTTTTAATTCTTCCCTCTCAAGTTCCCCAGTCTTTCATGTCCTGGATCGATTCAGGTATCCCTACCCCCAAGAATATTGTTATCCCAGATTACAATGACTCCCATGGGGTCAGAGACCCATCCCATGAGCAGAATTATTCAGAGGATTTGTAGAGGAAATGAAGGAGGCACAGCCTTGGGCCAATCCAATGAGAACTTGTGACCAAGTGAGCCACATGAAAGTTCTAGAATTTTGTATATTCTAGATTTGTGGCAGTCTGAGTCTCCCCATCGCAACCAACCCCTCCCCAGTGCCCAGCAATCTCTGTAGCCAGAGTGGTGGGTCTCACACGCTAGCTCCTAACTCTAACCCAGCATCTCGGCCTCTGTCCCTCCCATCCACAATCTTCCTAGGCAGCGACATCCAGGGCTGTGAGAGTGTGCACGTTACTAGAACAAGAAGATGAGAAAGGCTTGTGAAGCACAAGTGTATAACCACGACCATGGGGATGAATCATTTCAGCCAGTACAAAATGGCTCTTGTGGAATGGTTCTCAGTTTCAGAGAATTAAGAATGAGGACGGTCTTAATTTCTCTCCCTGGCTCACCGTGGCTCTGTCTGGCACGTGGCCCAATGTGAGTCCTGCATGGCCCAGTGGAAGGGCCATGTCCCACGGAGAACCACCAACATCTTTGCTGTTGAAGCTGGAGAGTCTTCTCCTTCTCCGTCTGCTCTGCCTCTCTCTGCACCCGGGGCCTGCTCACTTCCTCTGGCTTGAGCTAGATGCACCTTCAGGCTTCCAGATGGACAGCAGATACCGTTATCCCCTCTCACCTCTGCCCAGTTCTTTCCTGTTTTCCTTTTCAGGCAGGCAT
Organism: Montemys delectorum; assembly: GCA_019843815.1. NCBI lineage: Eukaryota > Metazoa > Chordata > Mammalia > Rodentia > Muridae > Montemys > Montemys delectorum. The sequence goes on from JADRCD010213761.1 coordinate 6,444, forward strand.
CCCTCAGCACGTTTGCCTTCTGCACCTGCCCCCTTCTCTAGCGCATCCTCTGCTGCGATTTATCCTCTTGCTTCTATTCCAATAACAAGCATACTTCCCAACATAGGTTCTGAGTCACAAACCCATTTCCTACCGTGCCCAGATATTCCAGTAACGTCTTTTAAGAGCCATACTTTGGGATTAGTTCTATATGTCAACCTGGCTAGGTCATGTCTCCAGATATTTAAAAGACAAATTAGCATACTAGATGCTAATATGAAGATAATTTTATGGATTAAGTCAACACTAACATCAGTATACAGTGGATAATGAAGATGACCCTTCATCACACAAGTGGGCCGCCTCTAAGCAGTTGAAGGCCAGTAGATTGAGATCTTCCAGGGAGGATAAAATTCTGCCTTCATTGACCTCAGGTTCAGCTGCTTCGTCAGCCTGACAGCTCTTTCTTGAATCTGTAGTCTACCAGTCTATGCTGCGTATTTTGATCTGGATGCCATTCCTTAAAACACAGTTATAATCCCCCATCTCTCCCTGTCTCTGTCTATCTGTCTGTCTCTGTCTCTGTCCATCTCCTCTTCCAAACAATTATGCTTTAGACCAGGTCCTCAACCTGTAGGTTGTGACACATATGACATACTCTGCGTATAAGATATTTACATTATGACCCATAATAGTAGCGATATCATAGTTGTGAAGTATCAGTGGATTAATTTTACTGTGAGGGTCACCACAATGTGAGGAACTGTATGACAGGGTCACAGTATTAGGAAGGTTAAGAACCACTGGCTTATTGCCAAGGTAGAGGAATCTTTAGGAAGTGGACCATAGCAGAAAGGCGTTGAATCACCTTCGGAAAGGGATTGTGGTATACCAATCTTTTCCTTCTAAGTTTCGTACCCAGACCAGGGGTGAATAATTGCCTGACTGCATACTCCCACCATCACATGCTACCTTGTCACAGGCTCTAAAGCAAGGAGGTTAACTGACTATAGATGGAAAACTGTAAACCTCTGAGCCTCAGCAAATGTTTGTTTTTAACTTAATCAACCTCAGGTGTTGTTGCAATGGAAGCTGACCAACACAGGCAACGCCACAGCTACCACAGCCAGCAGCAGTTCTACTCCTCAGAGTAACGCCAATCTAAAATCCCCTCAGATGAATGGTGCTTACTTAAAGCTACTCTTATTTTGACATGTCTACTAGCTTCCTCACCTAGAGACAAAGTCTTACTCTGATTGTACTTCCCATATTCAGTTAGTGTCCAGTTCTCATCCATCCACTAGTACCTGGTCCTAATCACCACACATGTGTGGCCAAGCAGAGGCTTAGATCCCCTCGGTCCGCAGTGATTCACCCGGGAACTTAGCACATGAGTCAGAACATCAATCTGAGGTCTTTTTGTTTTTTTTTTTAGATTTTTATATATGTACCATGAAAGGAAGGCTTCTCCATCTCTGGATCATATATTATAAACTATGCTTAACAGTAAATACCTTCTCCTCTTTGTAACATGTGTTTATAGGGAGAGAGGATCAGTCTGCAGGCAAAATGAAGCAGAGACTAAGAGCAAATGCATGGAGAGTCTTGACCTTGTTCATGTCTCTTGAATGAGCCATGCCTGCAGTGTGCTCTGAAATCGTCTGACTCATGAGGCGACGTGCTAGTTGGGTTCTGTCAACATGCTACAAACCTAGATATATCTGGGAGGAGGGATTCTTTTATTTTTTTTTTAAGATTTATTTATTTATTATATGTAAGTACACTGTAGCTGTCTTCAGACACCCCAGAAGAGGGCATCAAATCTCATTACGGATGGCTGTGAGCCACCATGTGGTTGATGGGATTTGAACTCAGGATCATGAGGAAGAGCAGTCACTGAGACTGCTGAGCCATCTGTCCAGCCCCAGGAAGAGGCATTCTTAACTGAGAAAAATCATCCGTAAGATTTCTCTGTGGGCACACCTGTGGGGCACTTTCTTCATTAGTGATTGATATGGGAGGGCCCAGCTCACGGAAGCGGGGTTCCGCCCCTGGATAGGATGTCCTGATTTGTATCCAAAGCAAGGCTGAGCAAGCTAGAAGGAGCAAGCTGGTAAGCAACATTCTTCCATGACTTGCGCGTCAGTTCCTGCCTCCAGATTCCCGCCTTGAGTTCTGGCTTGGGCTCCCCTCAGTGATGGACTTGGATGGGGAGCTTCAAGCTGAAATCAACGCCTTCTTCCCTTAGTTGCTTTGGTTCACGGTGTTTTATCACAGCAATAGAAACCCAACTAAGACAGGCAAAGAGAGGAGTCTCCCCTAACCCAATCTGAATCTGGCTTCTTCCCATTGCACTAACCCTCTACCAGAGAGCAAGGACCTCTCCCCACTCATGAGCACTCTGTAGTCCATTTCCACAGAAGTCTTATGACCAAAGACACCCAGTCAGTCCGTGTGCTGCATTAGACTCCTGGCCTGGCCTGGAGGTACAGGATCCTAACACTGTGTAATGAGAGGGAGAAGTGACCACTGAGGTGACAGAAACAGAAAGGAGAGTCAGGTATGAGGAACTCGCAGGGTGGCGGCGCCTCAGAGCATAGTGACAGAGATTTGTTGGTGAGATTTTAACAATAAAAGGGAAAGCAAGCCACCATTCCAGCTGGGTTCTGGGGAGCACGGGCTTGTGCACCTGCAAAGCCATTTAGACATCAATATCCCATTTCCTTGCTGATTATTTTGTCCTTGTTAATAGCTGCTGAGATTTCATTTCTCCCCTCCAACAGCCCTAATTGCTCCACCTAGCAGTAGGCACCGTGGGAGCCACAAAGATGAATAATACCCAGACGCTGCCCTTCCTTCTTAAATACCTATTACAAGAGCAGCCAAGGTAACCTCATGAAGATAAACTCTGTGCTGGGAGGGGAAAAAAAAAGACTACAGCATCAAGTTATGTAAGTTTCTATTTTAAAATCATCTGGTTCTAATTTGCTAAAGTTTAATGCTTTCTAGCTAATGCCAAAGTGCTACGTTTGATTTATGGAAATACTTTAGCACATTTTTCCATCGCAGCCTTGTACAATATAGTTACCACCCCTTTTGTTATGGTTAGAAAGATTACGGACCTTAAAACAGCCTTCTTTATGAGCTTGCTGATATTTTATCATAAAATTCCGTAAGATGGAATGAAATAGTCTAGTGAGCAGCAGAATTCAGAGACCATTCCGCATGGTTCAACTTTATTTTCTCTCTCTCTTTTTTTTTCTATTTAACAAAGTGATCCATGTGGAAAGTGGATGCTTAAAAACTTTCACTATGAGAACTCACTTCTTTTTAGGGCAGATAATATTTTTTTTCTTTCTTTGGGTGGGGGGTGGCAGGGGCAGGGGTGGATGCTTAGATACCTGTCACACCACGCTACACTGTGGACCCAATAATAGCATCAACACCAAAGGGTTAAGGCACGCCCCGGCCCAGACTTCCTTCCTATATGCCATAGAGGGAGCCCTCAGAACACTGCAGGCAAACGGAGTGGCCGTCAGAAGATCTTCAGGTACTGTTGGTGTCTGGCTCAGGAGGTCAGTGCCGAGCATGGCACAGGCTGATGGGACCTCAAGGCTACTTGTATGTCTGTGCTCCAAGATTTGTTCCACAGGGACCTCTAGTTCCAGAGGGAGGCAAAGGCGGACGGACCCCACTCAGGCTCCAGAGATGAAATGTATTTATCTGTTTTGTGATGCTAGGAATTGAATCCTGGGCTTTCTGTATCCTAGACAACTCAACCACTGAGCCACAACCTTAGCCTTTCAATAAAGAAGTTATACACACACACACACACACACACACACACACACACACACACAGACCCACACATTCAGACATACACACACACACATATAAAATATATACACATAATATAAATTTACTTGCATTTATAATATATACATAAATACATTGTATATACACATATAACAAATACACATATACACAAACACACACACACACACACACACACACACACACACACACGTAACATACACATAATACATTCATTTTCGGGTGCTTTGAACCTTGGGTCTTGCAAACCTAAGCAAGTAGTTCTGTACCCCTGAGCTCCATCCCCAGCAGCATTGGGCCACTTTTCAGTTCTTCTAGTTGGTTAGCCACATCACTCAGCATGGCCGTTTGTTAACCACCTCAAGGACACTGTACAGAACAATCCAGGACTCTGAAGCACAGTCTGGCCTAAGCCTTTCTCACTTGCAGGAGTCCAGCAGAGGAAGCCATTCTTAAAGGTCACTGGGCTCAGTGTGCTCCTTCGGTTTCTGTTCTCTGCAGGAAGTAAGGGTTGTCACTTCACACCCACAGAAAACAAGATGGCTGCCCAGGAAATGTTCCCCCCTCAGCCTGGCTCGGTCTAGTTCTTTAAAACAAAGAGGTTTCATTTTCCTCAAGCCGAGTTCAGGCAGCTCTTTGCAGTGACATGGTGAGTAAAGATGCTGCCTTCCCAACAGTTGCTCTGTTTGCCTCGGTGCTGGGGCTCAAGCTATGTACTTAAGCTTCCTTGGCAGGGAGACCTTGTGCCAGGCAGCCCATGCTACAGCTGGACTGTGCCATCAAAGCTCATGGTGAGGCTCTGTCCCCAGAGTGACAGTGACAAAGGTCATAGGGCCAGTGAGGGCATCACAAGGGTCTGCGCTCATTTTCTCTCACTGGAATGGGCTAGCCTTTGCGGAACTTACTTCCACCCCTTCCTTCCCTGTTCACACCTGCCTCCCCTCTGCTTCTCTGTCAGAAGCTGAGCAGGGACAGCTGCCTGATCTTGGACTTTCAGAACCCAACTCAACCTAACACACACACACA
>JADRCD010213761.1:11382-33426 GCA_019843815.1 Montemys delectorum
TACACACACACCTACACACACACCTACACACATACATACACACACCTACACACACACACACACATACATACACCTACACACACACATACACACACATTCCTACACACACACCTACACACGCATACACATACACACACACCTACACACACATACACACACACCTACACACACATACACACACACATACATACACCTACACATACACCTACACACACACACCTACACACACACACACATACACACACACACACCTACACACGCACACCTACACACACACACACCTACACACACACACACACATACACACACACACCTACACACACACATACATACACCTACACACACACCTACACACACACACCTACACACGCACACATACACACCTACACACACACACACACACACACACACACATCGTTGGGTTTCAGATATTCAGCTACAACAATATAGAACAGATTAAGACGGCCTTCTTTCATCTGACCCTGGAAACAATATAAAAAGACATGAAAATTTAAAACAAGGATCAACAGAGAGCAACGGGCCCTCTTTCTTCCCTCCTGGTGTCTTCTTTGGAACGCTTGTCTTCTGTATCAGTTGTTCAGGCCCATCGGCCCCCCTGACTCCTCAGCTCCAGTTCTAGCCTCTTGAAATTTCATATAGCCTCTGCTGATGAGTGTTAGGATCAGCCCCAACCCACCTACTATGTCCCATTGTGAACCCCAGCTGTGCCTTTTGGTCAGCAAGTTCTTTGTACAATAGTTGATCAAAAAAGTAGTCAATTTTCTGTTAGATGTAGGCAATAGCAAGTTATTTTTTATTGCGATATGGGCCACATGCATAGAATCCACCCTTAAATAGTATATGATTCAGTTATTCTTGCAGGGTCTGCAGAGGTGGATCAAAGAATTTCAGGACACTTTCTTTACTTTGGAATGAGACTGCTTACTGTTCTGGGCCACTCCCCATCTGTACCTCAAGCCCTTGGCAGCTTATCTCATTTCTGTTTAGAGACAGCTGCAATTTTGCATTAAACTCAATTTCAAAGCCAAACACAAGCATGAGACTGGCTGTTATTTTAATTTTTTTCTGTATACTTAAAAAAATATATACTTCAGATGCGTGAACACATGTATCCATCTAATACTTGACAAAGAAAATGAAGTGAAACAGCTCAACCGTACCAATAAAATACGGAGAAGGAAAGCAAACTTTGAGGGCAGTGTGGGCAATGCTTTAAAGGGCTTTCGGAAAGAAAAGAGGAATGAGGTTCAGCAGAGACAAGAGGATGGCTCCTTTATATGCACCAAGGAGAGATGCCCCTGAGCCGGAGGTAGCTAAGTGGTTATCCAACTTCCATTAAGACTCATCAGATAGGAGTTAATTATTCTACATCACAAATGGTGAAGGTGGTGATGGCCCAGATCAAGACCACAGGACAAGGACTCCACTGAAGCTAGCCTGGCATGAAGGTCCATGCTTAATAATTTGGGATTGCCCTTGAACTCTGTGGATGATCAAACTGTGTGTGTGTGTGTGTGTGTATGTGTGTGTGTGTGTGTGTGTGTGTGTGTGTGTGTGTGCAGTCATGGGGAGCAAAGCCAAGGCCTTGTATACTCTTGTATACTACCAGAGTCTCCTACCATTAGCTACATTTCTAGCTTGCCCATACATCTTCAACCTGGTTAAGAAAAATAGTCCAATAAGGAAATTGCTATTCTACAGTCAGTCACCAGAACAATAGCAACAGGCACTGTGCTTCCTCCTCTGGCAGAGCAGGCCAGACAACACAGGAGTTCTGTTCTGCTAGCCTATTTATGACCACTGCAGCTCCCTGTCCTTCACTGTGGAAGCTCCAGGAGCTCTTGGCTTGCCACAGCCTCCAGTCCAGGCTTATCCTGAAGCTCATGGCCAGGCTACAGAGGCCTCTGAACTTCCCTGGTGCCAGAACCCGTTTGATCTACCTCCTTTGTTCTGGGAACGTCCTTGATGGGACGCCGAGGCCTCACTGTCCTCCTGGGAGGCCCAGCATCTCGTACCTGGATCTCCCTGACATTCTGGTCTCTGAAGACCGGCCCAGTCAGTCTCTTGTGCCAGATCCCTGTCTCTCTTCTGCTTGATCTTTAAGCTATCTCCTGAGTTCCACTGGCCTCCGCCCTCCCCTTTAAGCTGTTTCTTCTAATCTGGGATTCTTACACAGTCCGCTGTCCACAGAGCAGCGACTACGCTGTTGAGTTCATTAATATGTCAGTGTGGCTAGGCCCCAGATATTTGGTTAAATGTTATTTTGGAAGTCTGTCTGAAATGCTTTTGGATGAAATATAGACAGGTCTGCAGACTTTAGACACACAGATTATTCTCCATCACGGGCCTTTTCTAAACCCTTGATGGCATCACTAAAACAAACACTTACTGAGTCCTATGGATTTAGATTTGACGATGGATGATTCTCTTCTCATGTAGAAGTCTGAGATGCCAAGTTGTTCATGAAAGACAGACAAGGCAGCAGGTTGTATGAGCAGGTTGTGAAAGGAGCCATCCATCTTGGTAGAGGGGGCATTCTAAACTTTCTTTGGTCTGAAGTACTGCCAGGTCCTAGGATTTCTTTTCCTTGCTCAAGTGAACTTTGTTATATTGAGGCAGTCTCAGATTTTAACAGTCTACGTGAATAGATGCCCGTGTGGAAGGGTGTGTCTGAAGGCAGAGTCAAACAGGCATCTAGGAGTAGAAGTTACATAAGAAGGCAAAAAGGAAACAGTTGACACTTGACGAAAAAAAAAAAAAAAAGAACCCCGGTTGTGAATGGTCTGTCTGTCTGTCTGCGATCCCTGTAGGTCATGGTGTCGGTGAAGTGAATGTTGTCATTTGCTGGCTCAGAGGAGCCTTTAGGACCTCATGACAAACACAGTGGCCAAAGCCTAATCTAATTTGACACACCATGAAAAAGAGATGCTGGCTTTGCCGGGGTCACTACTATGTCACCCCCCCCCGCCCCCATTAGTCTCCTTCCCAGGATGGCTTCTAACATCTCTTCTTCTCATCAGTGTCACAGACATTCAAGGGGGAACGATCCAGGTGTGTACAGTGTAGCAGGAAGGGCAGAGCTGCTACAGCCAGGGAGGTTTCTGGTTCCCCTCCTTCGCATGCCATTCACTCAATGAGATGGCTTCTCCGTAGATCCCAGATCTGCCCGCTATGTCAAGACACCATTTCCAGCTTTATCATGACAGGATAAGCACACTGGGGATGGACCGTGACTTCTGTCCTGAGGTTCTAGAATGGGGCCTAACTATCCAGACCTCAATTTCTTTAAACTCACCATCCCAGAATGTTTCAGGTCTTATTTGTCAATTTCACAAGGCCCTAAAAACGAACCTCCTTATTAGAGTTGAAAATTAAACCCTACACCTGCCAACTCTTTCATGCCTTCACCTCTAATTCTGCACTTCAAATCCCGTGTGACAATTTAACTCCTCTAGGTATGGTGGCTGGACTTTCCATATGTGAAAACATCTCCTGAAGCTTGCTATGTGAGTCATCTTGGGAAACAATGGGCTATGAGGTAAACAGCTGTTTCATTTGGGTTTAAAAACATACATAAGCTACAGTGGACAGAGCAAGTGCAATCCTATAAAAGCAAAGTCACATAAGAAGCACTGGCTTTCATTATACTCTTTTGATCTTGATTCTCTTCAACAACGCAGACGGATCTACAGCTATGTAATAGCCAGTCCCAGGCTGACATTTCAGGAAAAAACAGTGATTTGGGGAACCATAAATATGAGTTTGTTGTGGTGGTCTTAATCATTCATTAAACTCACCTTTCTCTTGTCCCTTGGCCTTGGCTAAAGGGATATCTCTGTTGGGGTCCAAGCGCTGAGCTTTAAGAGACAGGGAACTTTGGGGTCCAGGGGGAGTTGAGTAAGTAGTGCCGACACAGCCAATCACATCGCAGAAGACAAGCAGTCTTCCCATGCAACTACTCTATCCTGCAGCATGTGTTTTACATGGCTTACACATTTGTTTTCTCTTCCCCCCTTTCTCCCTAGAAGGAGAGTAAGGCCCATGACAGAATTCTGTCTGGGCCGTGAATGACAGAGGAGCCAGTTCAGATCAGACTGCAATGTTCCCCAATCAACCTCCACTCCCTTCTGCTCACTGGGCTCCCGTCTGCTGACAAGGGGCACTGATGCTCAGTTACTCTGGGGGCAGCAGTCGGAGGAGGCGAACTGGAGCATAGGCAAAGCGGAGCTGATGGATGCCGACCTTTCCCCTTGGTGTCTAGAAGACGGCGACTCCGTAAACTCTAGCTGCCTGCCCTGGATGGCTTGACACTGGGGACTTTGTACTGATTTATGCCTTGGCCTCAGTGTGTGCTTCCCTCAGGCCCTGCTTGCTTTTCACATTAAATGCAGAAGTGTAGCTGTCTGTCTCTGTGTCCGCACCAGGGTCTCGGCCTGTGTGTTACTTGACTCCTGTGAGACACACATTATAGTCTGTTCTTCCCGTGCCGTTTGGAGCTTGCCTCTCCCAGCCTGAACACTGCAGTTCTGTCTATCTCTTCAGTTTTGGATCTTTCCCGCTGTTTATGTGTAGAAGCCAGGGACCAGCTTGCAACTGGCAGCTCTCTCTTTCCTCCATGTGGGACCTGGGGCTCAAACTTAGGTCCTAAGGTGGTGGCAAGCCCCTTTACCCACTGAGCCTTCTTACTAATCTTGTCCCAGGACTCAGTCCAGTGTCTGGGAAGCTAGGCCAGAGAGGATGGATAGTCTCACTTTCTCCAGCCTGAGCATGTCACAAAGTTTCCAGTTCACTGGCAGCTGAGAATACAGACAAACACAAAAATCTAAAAGGGCTTTGGCAGCTCTAAAGGGGATGCCAATCAAATGAAGGATAGCATGTACCCATGGGACTATTTGAGCCAGGGTTTGTGTCGCCATTTCACACCAACATTTCACACAATCACTCCTGATTTCTGCTTACACTGAGTGCCTTTCTACAATCTGCATCCACAACTCTTAGCGGGTCTGGGTGGTCTCTTCTATGGCTTTGAAAGAGGAATATAAATTGCCAGCACACACAGCACAGCCCCCCCTCCCTCACAGATAGGCACTAAAACATGAATCACTGCAAATGGGCGTTAAAGACCCTGGACTTTAGAGTTGACCTTTTCCCATGCCTTCTGGATTTACCCCATTCCATGGTCAAAGAAGCACCATGGGGATCAGAAAGAAGCTGTGAGGAGGCAGCCATGCCTGCGCCCATCAGTGCTGGCTTGAGGAAAGAGCTTCCATCAACATGTGAGTTTGAAAATGGTGAGCTGAAGAAACGAACGTCTCATAGAATAAGAATAAAGAAAGCCCCCATTTTGAAGATAAAGTTTGTTTTATGAGTAACTTGATTCTAGGGGTCAAACCATATGAGAAACAACATGTACTGTCCAACTTCCCTGGAACCTCCCAGCTCGTCTGACTTCGTGCATTATTTTGTTATGGTCCTTAATAATAACCCTTAGACCAATTACGGTCAACCATGTGCACATGGTGTTAATATTCTAATAAAAAAAATAGGCATACACACGAACTGCCGGGAACATATCTCCCCCCTCCCTCCTTGCTTTTCTCACAAGAAAGCCTCCCTTTGGGAAAATAAAGCAAGCCTGCTGTACCAGGTGTTCTCCTTGCTCTCCTGATGGTCGCCTAGGAACCAAACAGTATCTTCTAGGGAAGCCGCAGGGACAAGAGAATGTTTGAGCTCATCTTAGTGACCTGAGTCTTATTAAGCTTCTCCATTGTGAGGAAGCAGGGTGTGTTCTTTCTAGAGTCTCCAGACCATGCCAGGTTATGGTAAAAAATGCAAAGGTTTCAATGCGATAGCTTCTTAACTCATTTGCTCATTCACAGAAGGAAATAACCACCGAGCTTACACAAATCTATCTCATCAGCCCCAACCTTCATGTTTCCTAACTAAAAAAAGAGGGGTCTCGGAGATTCCCTTACAGGACAGTGAGGAAGGAGATGTTTAATGATGTCTAACAAGATATCCCACTCGCAAGATGCCAGCCTCTTCCAGTAAGTGGGATGGAGAATGTGTCTTGTAATGGCTGCTTTTTCTGAAAGCCAAACCACATCAGGGTACATGCCTTCCCTTTTATTTTCTTCTGCTTGAAACATCCTGTAACTGGAGGAGTCACGACTTAGATTTTGAGACAGAGTTTCCTTATGGGGCCCAGGCTATCTCTGAACTTGAAACAATGATCTTTTTCTTATTAATCATATTTTTGTTCATTTAGTGAAAATTCATGCACACGTAAATGTATTTTGATCATATGTGCCCCTCCTACTCTCAACTTCTCTCAACAACCTCCTCGCCAGTCTCCTTCCTGACTTCGTGTCCCATCATCATCACGCTACCACCACCCACCATCCCCTAGTCCAATTACTGTTGACTATATGTGCTTGGGGGTGGGTTCATCCAGTAGGGCATGGGCAACCTGCCAGCAGCCATATTCCCAACCAAAAATAACTCTCCCTAAAGAACCATTCGCCATCCTTCTTTGCTAGGGTCAGGATTCCTATCCATGCTGGAACTTTGACTGGCTTGATCTTGTGCACTGCTGCTGTGTAGTTGATGTTTATCAGCCATGGTGTGTCTAAAAGGCAGCATCTTACAACTCTCCCCCACTTCCTTTGGCTCTTACATTCTCTCTGGGCCTTCTGCTGCTGAGCTGTGGATGAGGGACATTGATATACGTAGATGACCCATCTATGGCTGGACACTCACGTCGAGTCAGATTCTTGGGTGCTAGGATTATAGGTGCACACCACCACATTCCTGTTCAGTGATACTTAATGTTTTGAGATTTGTTATTTAGAACCAATAGCCAGTGTCTTGGCACCATCAAACTTATGATGTAAGGCAGGTGGTTAAAGTTTGTGAGTAAAAATACAGAACAGCCTGTCCCATTTAGATTATAGATTAAACTATGACTGGCTTTCAGTATCATTATATTCCATAAAATACTTTAGGTTTATTTGTACAGAAAATTATTATTTCCTTGTCTCAAACTCGTATTTCACTAGAGTCTTATATTTTCTGTTTGCTAAATATGGCAACTTTACATGTAAAGAATAGTAACATCCATAGATAACTGAGTGAGAGAAGTACCATTCATCCTGAGATGGTAAAAACTTAATGCTGATTACAAAGTTTTTCCAGCATGCCTGGCTTCTTCCCACCTGTACTCTATTCCCTCTAAGAAGCCCTATCTGTGGAATGTCAGGATGTTGGTGTGGTCTTTAAGCTGCCACCCAAGGTTATATCCATTAGCTTTAGTTGATGGCATTTCAGTTGAATTGATACTAAGCACACACTATCTTATGAAAGAGGATGATGCTGGGTTGAGTCTCTGCAAGAAGTTCCTGAGTTCAGGGAAGACTTGCATATCTCTAATTGGTGACAACTTACAGAACCATGGGTGAAAAGAATAAGAGGTTACAATATTCCATAAGGATTTGGAGATGAACAAAGAGTCAATAAAGGAGGGTCCAAGTATGGAGGGATGAGAGAGGTTCTTATACATGATATTAACTCACAGATTCCCATGTTGAGCAATCAGAACCATTAATGAGACAGAAGTCAGAATGTGTGCCTAAGAAAATTTCTATTCCAACCTGGGAGGGAATGGTCCATTCATGCGCTTGTATATTCAGCAGTCACATATCGAACTTTGAAGCATAAATTAGTGCAAAATTGTGAATGCATAAAGAGCTATGAAGAAGAGATTTCTGGTACTATGAAGGTGTATGAAAAATGCAGTGGGGGTGGAGACCACCAATGATTGAGTTACATTGTGTCATCAATCAGATGACAAGGAATTAGTGAGGGCCTTGGGGGAGGAGAATACAAGGCAGATGAACCTCCATGTGGGAAGCCCCTGGTGCTGACAGGACCAGGAGCATCAGAGACCATTTGTGACTGAAACACAGGGATCATGGTGGGAGAGTGGATTGGAAGCTGTTAGAGCTGTGAACATTCTGACACCTGCTGGGATTTTTATCTTAATTTTCAGGACACCGTGGAGCCCTATATTTAAATGGGGAGGTACAGCATCATATGTGGGCAGAGAAGGTTATAACGTAGGAGGGTTAGAGAGACACAGATAGACAAGAAGAGGGAGAGAGGGCTCCTTGAAATGGCACCTTCTTGTTCCCAGAAGACATTTCAAGGAGAAATGCTAGAAAGGCATTGGGGGTAGGCATCTAAACAGGACCAATAAAGGTAAGGGGAGGACCTGGGATCCTATAAAACACACAGCCCAGCTTCGAGTCTTGGGGCTCCTCTCATACAGAAGGGATAAAACTTGCCTTCCCCCTCTCTGTTGCTTGGTCTTCTGTCTTTCCTGGATGTTCAATTCTTTGTTCCTGCCAAGGTATGCTGATCTTACACTGACCGCCAGCATCTCCATTGTGGAAAAGGAGCCAAATATCTGAGAGAAGGGTAAGTCAGAGGCAACAGTAATAGCAGTTATCTGGTAAAGCAACACGCTGCTTTTCATCTCTTCATATAATGGAAGTAGCTCCACAGGGCCGCTGAATGGTAAGTACATGAACCCTGGGTCTTGGCTCAGCAGAGTAAGCAGGATTTCCCAAGCGACCATTTTGGGTTTGGCTGGGAGCTGGTAAGGCATGGGACATGTGACAACCTGAGCCCAGCAGCACCCCCAGGGCTATATCAACCACAGCAGGCCAGGAGAAAGAAGGCAGGCTGGCTTACAAGCCAGCTACCCTAAGTTCTTCACAACAGGCCAAGCCCTGGAGATAGAGCCAGAGGGAGACGATCAGCTGCTGGATCTAGACTGCTCCTGTTGAGATCTTCTCCACTGGGCCCCTTTCTGCCAAGTGTATCTGTAGTAGTGGGAAGCATCGTTCTGTAACTCCTGGTCTACTTGCGGCAATTCTTCTGCCCACACTTACTCCACAGAGACTCCTCTGCCCTTGCTGGCTACATTCACAAAAAGATTGCTAAGAAGTCCAAGTTCTGATGTGTGCCCGGGGTGGGTGTTTTTGTGGGTATACCCATATATCTGTACGCTTATGGGCTATAGGGGTCAGAAGGTCAACCCTATTTTTGAAAACAGGGACTATTATTGGCCTCGAACTTGCCATTTAGGCTGGGCTGGCCAGGTAGTGAACCCCAGGTATATAACTGTGTGTGTGTGTGTGTGTGTGTGTGTGTGTGTGTGTGTGTGTGTGTGTACCCAGTGTTTTTGTGTAAATTTGGGTTATTGAACTCAGGTTGTCATGCTTGCTCAGCAAACACTTTACAACTGAGCTATTTATCAACCCCTTTTCCAGAGCATTTTGGTTTCGTGAGTCTTAGATCATGTATTAATACTTAACTACAATTCTGGATTTAACAGAGGCTTTGCCACGGATTTCTGGTATCAAGAAATAGGAATCTATTTAGGTGGCACTGTATCTTTGGTGCACACTTGGAGAAGCTTCCCACTCCCGACGGACAGCATAAATCTATGGCGAGGCACCATACCGATGTCCTTTCTCTGTCTTTGTATCTCTGTCTCTGTTATTTGTCCCTTGGCCCATAGGCTCGTGTCCTTGAGCCCATCTCATATCAGCACGGGATGCCTTTGTGACTGGTCTGGAGCGTCACTCACAGCAAGCCAGGAGAACCAGCTCGCCGTTCCACACAGTAACCATCTGTGGAGCTAGGCTATCAGGAAAGAGACAGAGCACAGAAGGCAGAGGCCCCATGACAGCTATGTGAGCGCGAGTACAAGCCACTAAGACCCTTTCTTAAATGAACCACGAGAACCCAAAGTCCACAATGAACACAGACTCTGACATCGCACCATCATTTTTGCACAAGCATAGCCAATCTCTTAATGTTACTACCTTTTCACAGACTTCAGAGCATCAGGTTATGGTATGTTCTGAGGTGGCGCCTGCCAGGAAGGGAGGTTAAGAGCTGCACAAGCCACATGTCTTGAACATCAGCATTTTTTTTTTCTTGAGAGCATTTGGGCCCTGGTGCCTCAGCTGGCTCTTCTGGCGAAGGTGTGATTGTTCCTCTCTGAACTTCCCTTAGTAAGTCTGCCGCTCTCATGTCCTGTATCAAGAATTGTAAGGGAAGTGGTTTTGTGGTGTCTTTCTTCCTTTCCTTTTATTTTTTTTCTTTTCATCGAAATTTCATGTCACTTGAAGATTTTATTTTCTTTTTCCTCTGTTTCACAGGGCATTTCACCATCTAAGTTCTCTCGTTAGCTGGACTGATGTGGCAGGGTCAGAAGGTCATGATGAGTTGGTGACTGGGCAGGGGCATTTCTGTCAGGGAGGAGGTTGGGGGAAAAAGAGCAAGGCTAGTAGATGCCACCAGAGGGTGACGGCCCTTGGGTGACAGGACTCATCAGAGCTGATTATGTCTCAAAGTGATGCTCATCGAAGACTAGAGTGGGGAGGGGCGTTAAGCCATTACATTGCAGTCTCTGATACGGCCTGTGCTGTTTCTGTCAGAGGAAGATCAGCCATAACCTGTGCATCTCGTTCCTCTCTGTGGGCTCTTGCTTGTGGTTTTCTGAGAGGTCACGTAGAATGGCTGTGGGCAGAACTGAAGGGTCCCAGAAGGCCTCATGAGCAACCCTGAGTAACTGCTGTTAAGGAGCTGAGCTGACTTCAGGGCGAAAAAGAGAACCTGGCCTTGAATTCAAGTTATAGCCTGAGTCCTCACTGAGTGAGAAAGTTCCATTTCTTCTCCCCACCCACTCCAGTCCCCCCAGGAAGACTGAGAAGCCTTGCAAAATAGGAGCCTCGGGCAGCCCAAGGGGTTCTTGTGTTGTGTCACCTTATCTCAGAGCTTGGAAGGAAGGGCTGTTTTGCAAGAACAAGCCACCTGGAAGGTCAAATGCCTGAAGCTGGCTTAGTCAGACACTTGCTGCAGCTCACACTTTCTAGAAGACCCTGTAGTCTCAGTGGCCACCTGGAGGATGGGCAGAAATGGCTACTCCTAAGAGTCTTTAAAGCAAGTAATTTCATAATCATCTACATTGTCTGCTAAAGCAATGGAACCATACAAGACACACACTCTTCACACTGCTGTGGTTTTTTTTTTTTTGGGGGGGGGGGGGGGGGGGGGTGTGTGTGTGTGTGTGTGTGTGTGTGTGTGTGTGTGTGTGTGCCTACCTCAACCTCCCAAACCTTGGGATTATAGGCATTTGGTATCATATAGGGCTTGAGAGCTTGATGTGACAGAGGACACTTTTAAGGTGAGCTTGGTATTATCCCCTAACATCTGTCTTACAAAAGAGCTGAGCACAATTTTCTTGGTACGTTGTGTAATAATTTAGTCTAAGATCTCCAGACACAAATAATTATCTAACAAAGTGGACCATGTATGTAATGGAATTTTGTTGGCATACTCACAATTCACAGTCAAAGACCTTATTTCCCCAGCAGTCTAACACACACACACACACACACACACACACACACACACACACACAGAGAGAGAGAGAGAGAGAGAGAGAGAGAGAGAGAGAGAGAGACAGAGAGAGACAGAGAGACAGAGAGAGAGAGAGAGAGAGAGAGAGAGAGAGAGAGAGAGAGAGAGAGGGAGGGAGGGAGGGAGGGAGAGAGATCCATGATTTTAAGCATATCTCTTTGCTCTCAGAACCAGAAAGCCAAATTTTCCTCTTAGGAATAATGCTCAATTCCCTTCATAGGAGAGATAGCTATTATTGTACTCGGGGTGTGTGTGTGTGTGAGACTTCTAATAGTAACCACCTATTCTTACATCTACAGTAAGGGAAAAGAGAGGAGGACCAATGATGCCAAAGCTCTGGGGAGGCTGCTGGAATGGTATGGGCACTCTAACACTATGACACATTACTACGTTCCCCTCTGTAAACACTGCTTGTCCATCTGCCTGCCTCAGAGCTGAGGTTATACCATTAGGGTTTCATTCATTGGGCTCACAGCATGCAACTTTCCTTTTAAAACAGACCACCCCAGGAAGAACTAGATCACCATTAATTACTTACATTCTAGAAAAGAAATATATATATGTGTGTGTGTATTCCAGCCTGCCTAGCATAATGGAGCCATGTATAGAAATGGGCTAAGAATGATGTGTTCATAGGCTCACAGTAATTCAGAGAACCAAACCTGAGTTGAGGAGTTTCTACAAGTCTCTCTGCCCCCCCCCCCCCCCCCCCCGCCGGCTGGTTTCTACCTCAATGCGTCCAACATTCCTGTAATAAAGCCACCTGGGCAGGCTGGGCAGGCAGTACAGAGAGGTGCTTAAGGCATGGATTTTTAGATTCAGGTGGGTTTGGTTTGGTAGCCAGACAGTGCTGTAGGCAACTGTGTGCCTTTGGGAAAATGGCTAAATCATTTGAAGCCTCCATGTGTTCCTTTGTGAGGTAGGGTTGAACTTTAATAGGGTATTGTCAAGACTGAAAGAGACAATGAACGTGAAGACCTAATAGATAAACACTGATGGACAAAGATGAGGAGAGTGATGTTAAAAATAAAGGTTCCTTGCCACACTCATTGCCAGGACAGTCCTGGGCATTTAATGACCAGACGTGACTTAGTGAACAGAAGTGATAGCCATTGGTAGGCCATGGATGACAAGTCCCACATAATGTGACAATTTTTGGCATCTTGGCAATCTGGCTGAGGACAACATTGAAGCAGAAGGAGAAAGAGGTGGAGGAGGAAGAGGAGACGGAGGAGGAGGAAGTGGAAGAGAAGACAAAAAAGTTTGCTAATCAAAGAAGAAAAACTTTCTGCTTTCTAAGGGTGTGTTTTTACACCTACCACAGTCATTTTCAGTGCTAAAAGGATGCTTGGTTGTGAGTGTGTATGCATGCCCGAGTGTGTGTGTATATATACACACGTGTACAAGTATGTATATGTGCATGAGTGTATATGTGCATACTTGAGTATCTGTGTACACACACGTGTGTATACACAGGTGTGTCTATATGTGTGTACATGAGTGTGTGTGTATGCATGAGTGTGTGTCTCTGTGTACACATGCGTGTGTGTGTGTGTGTGTGTGTGTGTGTGTGTGTTTGTTATAAAAGAATTTCCATTGAGATTAGCACTCCCTAATTTCCAAATTGTGATCGTGCCTTTCTTGGCTCATTGTGGTGACAAAATACAAAATGTTATGAATTATTTTATAATTACTATAAAATCAAAGCCATTTGGGAGAGTAAGTGCAGATGTGGCATGTGACTTGTGGTGGCTTGTGGTAGTTTTCATTCTGGCAGGATTCGGGTGGCTGAGGTCCCAGAGTCCCAGGAGACTGCTATGAGCAGTGCTAATGATTTTATGACACAAATGTGCATTATACACAAATGTGTGTGTTTCTTTAGTTTACCTGCCACCTTCAAATTCATTGCTGTTTTTGATTTACGTAAAAGGCTCACAGCACTAGCAAAGTTAGGAGAGTTTTATCCCCTTTTTACAGATGGCAAACAAGCCTCTGGGAGATTTAGTAACTTTGTCAGTGACGCCACATAGGCAGGATTTGCACACAGGTGTTTGCTTTTTGTTTTCTTTTGAGTTTTTGAGACAGAGTCTAGGCTGGCCTCAAACTCACAGAGACCCACCTGCCTCTGCCTCCCAAGTGCTGAGACTGAAGACTGTGGGCCACCATGCCTGGCTTGAACTCGGGTTTCTGCAGTCTTAGTGTATGATAAAAATCCAATAATGGAAGTAAATCGATAATACTCGATAAACTAATAGCCACCTTCCCATCTGTCTTTCCAGTTGCATTGACTGACTCCTTTTGCAGCTTATTCCCTTGACACACGATGAGGCCCCTTTCTTTGCCATGTATCACATGAAGTCTTAGAAATGCACTCAAGGAACATTAAATGTGAACCTTGCTTTTGAAAAGTGTTCCTACTTTTTAGTGGGTGTCACTATGTTTTTTACAGCAGTAATATAGTAGATATTTCATTTTAATTTAATTTTAAATTTAATTAAATTTACTGTTTAATTTAGGAGGTAAATTATAAGTTTAATTTTCCTAATTAAAACTTGAGACACACACCCTGGGCAGTATGATGGCCTTTATGACAATAGGTAGAGATGCTAAGAGCTCAAACTGCAGAGAGTCCAGGCTCTAAGGTTGTCATTAGAACATTCAACATCACTTTTACCTCAACATCTGCAGTATCTGCACACCTCCAAATTCATTCAGGGAAAGACCACCCTGGCCCAGTGCCAGAGTCCACAGAGGACCGTACCGTCAGTATTGCAGTGTGTGCACATTCTGTGTTACCTCAAGGTCATCAAATTTGCAACTCATTTTTTTGGAGAATTGTTCCTTCTGGAAATTTCTACCTTAAGCATCTCCTTAACAAACTCCTTAACATTATCAGACATCTAAGCATTTTTTAAAAAAATTAATTAAACAAGATAAAAGTTATAAGCCTTGTGGAACATTCTCCAGTGAGGCATATTGGACTGTGTGTCTAGATCAGATCTGGAAAGGTCTATAGCAGTGAAACCCTTTGGTCTGCTGGCCCACGGTCTATTTGCTGTCAGCCTAGGATGTGTAAACTTAGCTCTCAAATTGCCTGGGAGGCTCAGGGGAAAATTAAGAAATCTCTAAACAGAGTAAAACAAAGCAAAACAAAGCCACCCCAAACAAAACAAAACCAGCACCAGAGAGGCTCTGCTTTAAAAGCAGACTTCTTTTGGCGTCCTGCAAATGTTGGCAGCTTCCAGGGTGACAGATTGGCGGTCACATTCTACCTGCCTGGCTAAATATTTGATCTCTCACACCAGCCCAGCCTTTCAGCTTGTGCAAGGGAGAGTTTCTGGGTCTCCAGTCCCTCCCTGCCCTGAGGTGTAAACACTCAGCTTTTCCTTTCTGGTGAAAAGTCAGACTTTGTTCCCTTCCCAGATTTTCTGTTGGAAGCAAACCCAGGAATTTATATGTGGCTGGAGTGTGTGCGTGCGTGTGCGTGTGTGCGTGTGTGCGTGTGTGCGTGTGTGTGTGTGTGTGTGTGTGTGTGTGTGTGTGTGTGTGGTGCGTTGAGGGTATAGTTAGGACTGCTCTGGAGTCTAGATACCAGTCCCGGTCTACAGCTTCAATTTGGCTTCAGTGTCACTCCAGGATAAAGTCCTTGGAGGGAAAACACATTTCTGCATCCCAGGAAACAAAATGAGAAAACTTGGGTTCAATACAGCATGGATTTGTTACAAGAATGAAGCCAGAGAAAGCTGGGAAATCCTGGGACATGGGGGAGAAGAAGCATATAGAGGGATACAAAGCCACAGTAACTAGGGTTCCAGGCAGGCATGGCTTCATAAATCATCGTGTCTGCTTCATAAAACCAGACATTTAAAAACGCAAAATGGTTGCATTCACATGTAAACTCCCAGGCCAAATTCTCACTCAATAAAATTTGATAGAAATTGTCTTACAGAAAAACAATTCTTTTGTTTCCATTAGTATTCCTGATGGCTAAAACTTGGGGTGCCTGGTGTTTTAATAGGGAATTGAAAGGAAATGGACAATACATCCTTGGCTAATTCTTAATTCTGATTTCATGATATGATGGTGAGTGTTGTTTTGTCTTGTTGTTTTGTTTTTTGTTTTTAAAGTCGATTTGAAAGTTATTAAAGTAGACATTCAGTATGGGTCACATATTCCCTGTCAACCATCGTTTGAGAGTCATTTAACTCAGATAACCAGGCTGGGTTTTGTAGCTTTGTTTTGGTAAGAAGGATTTTGAATGTAAAATGATTCAAAGAGGTTCAAGAGTCTGGCTTGCGTGATTAATAGTCTGCAGGAGATATTAGGAATCCAGACAGACTGAAGGCAAAATGCCTTTGCCTTGTAGACCGTCTGCATTCTGCCCTCCAAGGACTCTGCATATTTAGTCACTCTTTCAATCCAACTGTATTTGCCAGGCCAGGCTTCATTGGATTAGAGAGTAGTGGAAAAATCCCTCCCCAGAGTGTGCATATCAGATTCCCTTAGTGTTTAATCCGTCTGGCACATGCATGTCCCTTTGAGCCGCAGAGTGCTGGGCTTGGTCTGGCTGGCTTACGCTTGGAAAGTGAAAGCAAGCTGTTATTTTCACCCTACCCCCACCCCAATTCACATTCCTGGCCTTTGACATCATGAGATCACAGTTTGGTTGGATTGGAAGTCTGTTCCAATAGGTGCCATTTTTGTCTGGGACATTGACCCAGGAAACTTGTAACCTCTCTTGATAGACGAATGCCTTGCAAGCAGGCAAGTTCAAATCTTATTGTAACCCACAGTTTAACTTATGCTTCCATAAGCTTGTGTCCCTTCAAAACTTACTCATGTTGGAAAGTAGCTCATCTTATATAGTCTGTATCTAGAGATGAGGTGACAGGCTGGACCAGGACCTCTTGCCCAGACATGAGGCCATGCCACAGTTCACATTCCCCCACGTCCCCTACTCTCTCACACGCATGCACACACACAAAACAAAAACCATCAACAGAGCAAATCCCTTCCTTCCACACCCCAGGGACTCTGGAACCTCCACTTCCTTCTTCCCACTCTCCCATCAATGGAGAAGACAGAGTACCCCAAATTCCTGCCTTTGTCCCGGGGGGCCACATCTCCCCATTTCTATCCCTACTCTGCCTTAGTGCGCTGCAGTTTCTCTCTACCCACAAGGGACCCCGAGGATCATAATCTATACTAGAGAATGCCTTCTTTGTGTTCTTAATATTTTCACTCATTCTAAAAAGTGCACTTATAAAATAACTAGTAGTTTATTATATCATGATTCTATTGCTCTGCTAGGACTAGGGCCATTTCCTTCTAGATAGGAAAATCTCCACATTTTTCAAGAAACACCATCTGCATTCACAGTGCATGAACAGACCCTATTGCTTAGTAGCTGTCATTTTTTTTTTTTTAGATTATGCCAAAACTGCACCTTAGAGTGACCCTCTATACAAGGAGGTATTCTGTAATGTTTTAATACAAAGCATGTATCAGGAACTCTATTAATATATTTTATGTCTCAGGATGAAAGTCAGGATTAAAAATACCAAAAGTGAGTGTAAGGTGAAGGAATAAACTTTGATAAGCACAGTTATGAGTCATAGTGTGCAGACACATTCTAAGAATACACCATTGGGTGGTTTAACCATCAAAGGAACCATGCAGGGGACACACACACAAACTGAGGTGTTCATGGTATCTCTAGGCTATATAATGCAATACCATAACATTGGTCCTGACAAAGGCATTAATTTTATATGACTTTGTTCAATCACATGATTTGACCCCACAAAGATGGTACTGTCTTGTGCCTGTTTTAAGGACACTGAGGCACATTGGAGTTAAAAAAAAAATTTCTCCACAACCATATAGCTAATGAGTAGTATAGTCTAAATTGGAATCCAAGCCCAGAAGGTTCTCTGAGCATGTCTAGACTGAGGTCACAGCTACATCCAGTTAGTGTGGTAGAACAGGGTCCATAAGAGCCTGAGAGCCGAGATGGTTGCCAGGAATTCGATCTCCTTCTGAGTTGTAAGAAAAGCATAGGCTGCTATCATCAAAGTTCAACAGCTCATGAAGTAGCGTCAGTGGGTCTTAATTGTCAATACTGTGTCTTGAAAAACAATTGAAGTGGGTTAGAAAAAAAAAGTCAAAATAAAGAATTCAAGACTATAGTCACTTAAAATGGAATCAACACCAAAGGACTGTGGGAAATGCAGCTAAAGAGAAAAGATGCAAGGGTTGCATGTACATAGAGACAAACAGTTCCCAAGCCAGGGTGATTTGACTTGAATGGTTTCCTTGTCAGCAATTGATATGCAACTCACTAGAAAACTGTATGTCAAATTTTTGACTTTGAATTTCTTTTTCTTTCATGGTCTGTCTTCTCTTGTGGTTCTCACCAAAGATAATAGCAGCTCTTTTTAAAAGGATCCAACAACACTGGATCCTTCATGCCCACACTCAGGAGGCAGAAGTTTGGGAGCAGCCTGGTCTATGTAGTGAATTCCAGGAGAGCTTACATAATAGTAATCCACATTTAAAAGAAGACGACGACCAACCAAGAGAGGGAAGGAAATGAGTGACATCCTGTGTGCATCACGCAGCTCAGCTGTGATGACCTATAGGCGAGCAGCAGTCAATGCTTACTTAATTTAGAATGTTTCCAATATCCAATATCATCCGACCTGACTCCGTAGGTTCATATATTTGAATGCTGTGTCTCAAGTTGGGAAAGACTAGAAGGTGTGGCCTTGTTGGAGGAGGTATGTCACTGGGGGGTAGACTTTGAGATTTCAAAATCTTGTGACATTCCCAGTTAGTTCTCTGTCTGTCTGTCTGGACAGTCTGTCTGTCTGATGCTTATAGGTTGATGTAAGCTCTCACCTATTGCTCCTCACCATGATACTTTTGGTCTCTACTACCCTCTGGAACCATGAGCCCCAGATTAAATGCTTTCTTTTATGAGGTACCTTGGTCACAACGTCTTATCACGGTAATAAAAGAAGCAACTAAGACAAGCACTGATAACTACAATGACCCACCAGGATTGGTAGTTCAAGCTAACCAATCCTAACACTCAAGAGGTGGAGGCAGGAGGATTTCTGTGAGTGTAATCTCTGCCTAGAATTGATAGTGAGTTCTTGGCCAGTCTGAGTTACAGTGCGAGACTTTGTTTCATAAAACTAAATACAAAACAAACAAACAAAAAAACCTCAAATAACTGATGGATCATGAAGGCACACACCTGTGACCCCAAGACTGGGGTGGAATAGGAATTCCACGGTAGAGGCAAGCTTGGGGTATAGAAGAAGAATCTGTTTCAAAGGTAAAATTAAAAAAAAAACTCTCAAAAATTTATGTTTTACATAAATATTTTCCCTTTTGGGGGAAGAGTGTGAACAGTTAATATCAGCTGGCTACATCAGGAAGGTTTTTTTTTCCATCCATTTCTAGGCGTGTCTGTCAAGAAGTTTCTAAGGAGTATTAATTATGAATGTTCACTTTTTATGTATCAAAAGTGGCTAGCCCAAGGACAAATATTCCATAAATCTCCCCAGCCTTATAAAACTCTTATGTAATGTAATCTTTAAATCTTTCCCAACTTTTGTTTATGCAAAGGCCTGGCTGCCTTCTCCAAACTTGATGGCTCGGAGCAGTCTCCTCTTTCTTCATCTCCTTTGTGCTGCTTTCCAAATTATCCAATCAGGAGTAGACTGTGAGGTTGAACCTCAGCCAATGAGGAGCAGCCAAGATCTACTCCGAGTTAGGGATAAATGACAGAGGTTACCTTGGCCATATGTGCTGCTTGCTCGCTTAGTTTGGGTTTTAGCAATCCCTTTTCCACAAAAATAAATTGCCTAGCCAGGTTACTTTCTTTCCTTTTGTTTCTGTGTTTCTTTGTGTGTCAATGAGAATATTCTATGCCAACAGTTGGAAGACGTGTTCTGAGTCTCCAGGAGTTCTCTCTGAAACCATGAGCCATATATATTTCTTTCTTCCATTGTCCTAGCACAGTGATAAGAAAAGCATCTAGCTAGAGATCACTTGTTACTTTCTTGAGCTCTATGGAGATATTAGTCCTTCAAGTTCAGGCTAGCCTGAGACAAAGAACTGAATGTTAACTAACCATGGTGATGTCAAGAAACTCCACCCTAAAACCTTAAAAAAAAAAAAAAAAGAACCCATTAACACAGATGATGAGTCTATTCATTAGTTTGAGCCTAGAGGACAGGATTCCATTTTAGATATGAAAGCTCTTTTAGAGTTAATGTTTTTGTTTTGTTTTGTGTTTTGGCCTCTAGGAATGTGTGTGGTTGCTGGTTTGTTTATAGACAGAGCTTTGCTATGTGTATCAGTCTAGCCTTGAACTTACTTTGTGGCCAGGGCTGAGTTTAAATTTGTAGCAAGCCCCGATACGCCACCCAAGTATATTTATTAAGAACACTCTTCAACATTTTATATTGGCTTCTAATTAGGCTCTCAAAAGATGAACCAATTCGGGATATCAGGAAAGGACAGAGGATGGAGTTGTAACCAGCTGTACAAATCCAACCAAGGGTAGTTGTTTCCAGTCATAACTTGAGTGACCTTGACTGAGGGAGTCTGTGATCTCATTTCCAAGTGGCCAAGGATGCCCAGCCATTAATCAGTAAGTTAAGGCAGCAAGACTGGATCTGGTTGGCATGTGTGTAGGAAATGGTCTTGACCTTTATCTTCGTTCACTTAAGGACCACACAGCACTTTGAGTCAGCAGGGGAAGCCCAGATACAAAAGAAGAATGGCTGTACTCAAAAAGAGATCTTACTGTCAGCCCAACAAATTTTATAGCCATCTGTTCCAAGAAAGTCTATACATGGTGGGATTCCTTGCCTGGTTTATGACTTCCAATGGATTCCAGCATTTTTAGGTTCTCCCTTCAGCAGCTTTTCCAGAAAGCAGTATCCCTTGATGTCTGCGACTGCGTCTCAGCTACAGTCATTCTGCTCTGTCTCCCTACAGACAGTCCTCTTAAAGAGAACTAAGCCTGAAGACGACTTGTGACACATCACCCCATCTAATCCTGTAAAGAGCAAGTGTCCTGTGTGCAGATTAAATAGTAGATGGATTGAATTCTTGGCCTGACTCTTTGACAAAGTCAAAATATTTCCAAATATAAGAAGCTATCCTTTCCTTGAGCACATGAATGAAATTCTCAAAATAAAACCCAAGTCTGTCTTAGGAATTATACTTTGGTTTATTGAATGTGGTTTAGATAATTTGTATTATTTAAAAATGGTAGTAGAGGAACACAGAATACCTGAGTACTGAAGGGGAAAACTGAGCGTCCAGGGCTGTGCTATGCTGATTGCGGCCTTCACAAAGAAATTGACGAGGTCCCACATTAGCACTTTAACAGCATGCCTGAAAGCTCTAGAACAAAAAGAAGCTAATACACCCAAGAGGAGTAGACAAGAGGAAATAGTCAAGCTCAGGGCTAAAATCAATGAGCTAGAAACAAAGAGAACAACATAAGAATCAACAAAACCAGGGGCTGGGTCTTTGAAAAAATATCAACAAGATAGACAAATCATTAACCAAACTAACTAAAAGGCACAGAGTCATGATCCAAATTAACAAAATTAGAAAGGAGAAGGGAGACATTACAACAGACGCTGAAGAAATTAAAAAAAAAAAAAAACATAAGGTTTTACTTCAAAAGCCTGTATTCCACAAAACTGGAAAATCTACACAAAATGAATCATTTTCTAGACAGACATCAATTACTAATGTTAAATCAAGATCAGGTAAACTATCTAAACAGTCGTATAACACCTAAGGAGACAGAAGCAGTCATTAAAAGTCTCCCAACCCAAAACAGCCCAGGACCAGATGATTTTAGTGCAGAATCCTACGAGACTTTCAAAGAAGACCTAATACCGACACTCCTCAAACTATTCCACAGAATAGAAACAGAAGGAACAGTACCTAATTCATTCTATGAGCCCACAGTTATCCTGATACCTAAACCACCCAAAGACTCAACAAAGAAGAGATCTTCAGCCCAATTCACTTAACATCGACATAAAAAATACTCAATAAAGTTCTTGCAAACCACAAGACAAGGCTGCCCACTCTCTCCCTATCTAGTCAGTGCAGTTCTTGAAATTCTAGCTAGAGCAATAAGACAACAAAAGGAGATCAAAGGAATACATATTGGAAAGGAAGAAGTCAAAGTATCATTATTCTGGAGTGATATACATAAGCAGTCCCCAAAATTCCACCAAAGAACTCCTGAAACTCCCGATAAACAACTTCAGCAAAGTGGCTGGATATAAAATTAAATCAAAGAGACAAACAATAGCCCTCCTTTATACAAATGATAAACGGGCAGAGAAAGAAATTAGGGAAACAACACTCCTCACATTAGCCACAAATAATATAAAATATCTTGGTGTAACTCTAAACAAGCATGTGAAAGACCTGTATTACAGGAATTCAAATCCCTGAAGAAGGAAATTAAAGAAGATATCCTAA
>JADRCD010213762.1:0-50944 GCA_019843815.1 Montemys delectorum
TTTTTTTTTTTTTTTTGTGAACATCTGGGTTGCATTTATTATTTCACATTCTGGAGGTTCTTTAAAAACCACAATTTGATAATATGAGGGTTCATTAAAGCAGCAACTATTTAGCTATTTCTAGAGTTGATTTAAATAATAGGGTGGCTGATGGAATTAAGTAATTTTTTTCTTTTCTATAAAGCAGTACCTAAGTAATGCTCTGTGATTTGAAACCGTAAACTGGGACCTAGGTATTGGTGGAGGGAGCAGGAGAGAAGGCTTGAGCAAGCACGCAGCCTGTTCATTCCTCTGTTCCCTGCTTCTGAGGAGCTTGTCATCACTGCTGTGCTTGGTCTCCTTCACAAGTCTACCCTGTTTTCTTCTTGTGCGCAGAACTAGGAGTCGTGCAGAAGCTGTCTCCCCATTAGGACACCACAGAGTCCGATAGTCCAGCCACTCTGCTTATCACCAATCCCAGGAGGCGGGCCAGCACGAAGTGCTGGTAGAAGAGGGGTTTCTTGGGGGAATTTCTCATCTTTTTTTTTTTTTTTTTTTTTTTTCAAGACAGGGTTTCTCTGTGTAGCCCTGGCTGTCCTGGAACTCACTCTGTAGACCAGGCAGAAATCTACCTGCCTCTGCCTCCCAAGTACTGGGACTAAAGGTGTGCGCCACCACTGCCTGGCGGAATTTCTCATCTTAAATAACTACGTGGGGGATATGGTTCTTTTTATTACACTGGACTCCATTGAGCCTTGATGGCTAGCCAGTTTACAGACATGGTGTCCTTTATGCCTGATTTCTAAGCCCATACTCTTACAGAAGATGATTTTGCTAGATTGACCCCCTTGTAGCATTGTTGTCTCTATATTTCCTGTCACACAGGGCAATAAATTCCTTATTAGAATGGCCAGGAAGAGGCGTTGTCTCCTAGAGTCAGAGGTGACAGGCCCGAGGCAGTGGGCAGCAGGGGAGCTTCCTTCTCTCTCACTCAGCAAGGAGCACATTGTAGAGTGAAAGGCATTTTCCTTTTCTGTAAATATATTAATCACATATATTTTTCTTTCTAAAAACTGAGATAGGTTATATTTTCTTTTTGAGATTAACACTTTGTTCTTCTGCATAAAATATATAAACAAAAAATATGTTTTCATATGCTTAGGATATATTTATAGTTGCATTTGGCAAACATTTATGATTACAGTTCTTTGAAGCATATTTTTTTCAATGCAGTGAGGAATGGTGGTGCAGGCATTGGCAACATAACATTCTGTTAAAAGACAGAACTCCCTTTTAGTTTTTAGCAGAGAGGAAATAAAGGAAAATGATCAAGAATGCCCTTTGCCAAATTTCACTAATTAGATTAAAATTTTTTTGAGTTGAGACGAGATCAGACAAATGAATTCATTTTGGTTTGTGTTAGAGTATGGGAAAGTAGAGTATGAGAAAGTAGCGTCTTTTAGATGTCTGGCCTGCTCACATGACAAGGCTGTATATCCCTGTGTGGGAGGGAGGCTGGGTGATTGCAGGCTCCGATCCTATACAGACTGCATTGTTGAGAGAGCATGGATGGTGTGAGAAGAGGAGGATGCCTTTCACCGCCAGAGAGCGAGCGTCTCCCTGTAGGACAAGCCTCTAAAACTGCATTTTGTCAGGAATCAGGCCACCTGTGATTCCCAGAGCAATGTGATTCCAAAGCTTTGGGGGTCTTCTTTTATAAAGACTGGCTCTTGCATAGTTTCTTTCATCTGAAATAGGGCTGGGCTCTACGATAGTCACCTGTGTAGTGGAGGACTCAAGCTTCCTTCCCTTCTTCCCTTCTGACTGCTCTGCCTCCTCTGCCTCTTGGATACCAGGCCTTGTCCCATGGCCTTCATTCCTGATGACAACCATTAGCGGAGCAGAGTCAAAGTAGGACATATGTGTCCCACCCTCATTTGGCTGTTGGGGTAGAAGTTCTGTTTCATAAAATGCCTAGTAATGTGGCTGGACATGCAGAACATGACTAATTTTTCTTTTTAAATCTGGAAAGAACCTAAGCTCTTTCCCCTGGGATCCTGCCACTATTAATGCTTTGACATTTAGTTTTTAGATTTTAAGACTCTGTTAACCTTCACATTGCCTCTACCTTTCTCCTTCATAGAAAAGGATAGTTGGTCTTCCTGTCAATTTTTATGGATTATTTTGGTCTTGCATCTGAAGAGGGGTGGAGACCATCTATTTTAGAAGAGTTTTCACAAGTTCCACATCAAAAACTTTTATTTATTTGACTTTCCTGATTTACTTATAAAAGGTTTTGCTAGGGCAGAAAAGAGTTGAGTGTGGCTGGGCAGACTCAGTAGCTCAGCAGTGTAAGGCTCAGGCCTCCATCCTCAGCACAGCCGTAGTGAAGCAGGTGCGGCCGGCGGCCTAGGACCTGAGAACTCGGGAGTGTGCTTTCAGGGCTGCTGCCTTAGCGGCAAGTCCTCCAGAGCACTCCGGTTTCAGCAGGTTGGGGGGCTAGTTTTGTTTGCTTTTAGTGGATTAGTGGTGGGAGATGTCAGGAATAGGTTTTTATAAGTGTGCCTTTTCCTTAACTAGAGGGTTGTAAAATGTTGGTGGCAGAGCAGTTCCACCTGCCACTGGTAAAAGGGAAGAAGGCAGTCTGGCTCAGGCTGTCACATACAAGCCAGAGAGTGTGGCTTCTATTCTGTGTGAATGGAACTTGATGTTCTTAGTTCTTAATGTGTCACACATGCCTTTCCTTTACCTCCACGTAGAGATAGTTACTTCCATAAGTAAATTGGCCTCTCATACTGTAGGATTGCCCCAGCACTTGAGCCTTTTTCATTACTAGCCCTCATCTTCATGATTGACACAGTAGGAATCGTGCTGCTGAAGATAGCTGAGCAGCCATTCCTTCCTAAGACACCTCTTGTTGTCTGTGACTTAACAGTTTTACCATTTCCTATGTTCTAGATGAGGCACTGAAAAGAAATCAATCCTGTCCTTTGTGGCAGAAGCGTTGGCTATCAAGTCTGAGACTTCTGAATCCTTGTCTGTACTTTGTGTGCCCACACACAGACATGTGTGTGGACATGCTGAACCTAGTAGTTAGACTTGGCACCTTCCTGATTTGTGTAAGTTACTTTCCTTGAGCTTCATTCAGATTTCTCATCCGTGCAGTGACTGTTCAGAGCGCTAAGTGAAACCATCAAACAGTGGACACAACCACCAGCCCTCATTGTGTTAAGCCCTTGCCTACCATAGAGTAGCTTCTGTTTGGGGTGTAGGAGAAACTTGTGATTGGCAAGATAATTAGTTTTCCTCTCCACAGTTTGTATTCTGCACATCTTTAAGTATCCATATTTTGAAAGAGGCTATGACAAATAGTCCTGAACGTTTACCATTGAGCTGGTAAGGTCAGAGTCAGCAGTTCAATTCCATTTGTATGTTTTCTGCATCTGAATTGCTGACATTTTGTTTATTTTCTTCCTCTTTCTATAATTTAAATGGTATATGCGTGTGATGTGTGTGTGTAGAGAAGCTATATGAAAGTAACGTCTAAGTATCATTGCATTTTCTCCATAAATATTTCATGTGGACACTTGCTGTGGACACTTTTCACTAGAATCACCAACCATGGTTCCACTTAAAGAGTATCAGCAATTCCCGATGGACCTGGGGACCCATGCTTGTGATCTTAGCGCTTGGGAGGCTGAAGCAGGATGCTGTCTAGGTATCTAGTAAGTTTTAGGCCAGCCTGGGCAGGTAGACAGTCAGACCTTGTGTCAAGCATGTGCATGCACACACAGATTTCATATATTTTACATATAATCCAAATTCAGTTATCCCCAATTGTTCAGACTATTTTTCTTTTTAAACTTTATTTGTTTACTTATTGTAAATGGGTGTTGTGCCTTAATGTTTATCTGTGTCTGTGTGTGTACCTGGTACCGTGAAGGCCAGAGGAAGATGGTAGATCTGCTGGGACTGGAATTACAGAAAGTTGTGTGTTGCCTTGAGGGTGCTGGGACTCTAACCTGGGTCCTCTGGAAGAGTAGCCAATGCTCCGAAACGCTGAGCCATCTCTCAGCCTCACTGTTTTATTTTTCTTACATATTTAGGTCTGATTAAGATTTATATCATATAACCTTTCAGTTTTCCCTCTTTTATATCTGTATGAGCTAGAGAGATACTCTAAGGACTTAGTTTCTTCTTTAATGCCACTTTCATTACAGATATGTTAAAATCATCCTATAAATTCATTGTCAAAGTTGTATTCATTTCTTGTGTTTTTTTGATAAATGTAGCCTAAGTTGGTCACCAGAAGAAATGACCAAACAGCTCAGATGCCAGTGGCTTGAGTGTGTGGGTGAGCTTGGAACTGGCCGGCACAATGGCTTGTTAGACTTACACCCATGTGAAGGTGATTATTTGTCTGGCTTAAGATCGTGAAGATTTTATTTGAGTCCTTGGCCAGGGTTTTATAAAGAAATGAACTATAGGATTGGAGAACTTAGACAAACTGTAGTTATATAACATAAAAGAGATGCCTTGCTGTTATATCCTTGGATATAGAGCACACTTGAACCCTCTCGAGAAATGGTCTTTCTTTCTTCCCTCCCTCAGCGCTTTTCTGTAGGCTTTAAAAAAGAAATCAACTTTGGCTGCAGCTGAAGCCAATACAGGATCCAGCTGTAACTTTTTGTTGTTGTTCTTACATCCGGTGATGGTCATAGCAGACTCATTGTATGAAAATTCAGTAAAGGAAAAGGGCAGGGTGGGAAAGAAATGACACCCTATAAAAGCATTCAAGAAATAGCAACAGGATTTAGGAGTCTCCCGCTCAGAAGGCTGATTTAAATTCCATTCTGAAGTATTAATTCTGTTTGTGATTAGTCTAGTAGGCGTTTTAGTTTTTTTCCCTTTTAATATTATGCACACACCATGTAACCAGAGAGTGTACGTGAGGCTGACACATTTTCAGTGGGAGGCAGAAAATAGTAACATGTGAGAACCCAGAGGAACCAACTGCGCCTCATGGAAAACAGAGTGAGAATTCCTCAGAACACGGTCTGTGCTGAGGGTGGGATAGAGCCAGCTCTGCTCCATTAAGGAAAGCCAGGTTCTCTTATTATTTTTTTTTTCTGGAATACTCCTGTGTGTGCATTTACCATCAAGCCATTAAGTTCAGAATCAGCAGTTCAATGGAGATTTTAATTTGCATCTGTTTAAGTCTGTCTATAGAAAGCTGTTGAATCTTGGTGTCTTTTAAGAACCAACTATATATTTTCACCCTGTAGCTGAAGGGAGATAGTTTTGTGATTAGTGGACTGATTGTAAGGCTGGTGGCTTTCACACACTTGTGCATCTCGGACATTTTGTTTTTCTTTTGTGTGTGTGTGTGGGAGTCACATTTCTCATATTTCTTCTAATTGTAGCCAGACATCCTGTTTGGGGGCTATTTGAGACCAGCGCTGCCTGTGAAGAAATCATGTGGTCTGTGGAAGCCTTCTTAGTTAGTCTTCTTGGATTTGATTTTATAGGCAGGTTTCCCTGAAAACCCCTGTGTACTATTTTTAGATCTATGTTTCTGTGGTTCAGGGCATTAGCAATATATACGTATTAGCACAGAAATGTTCACTATCTAAAGACTATTTAGACTTTATAGAAAAACACACTAGTGGTGCTTTTGTGGATATAATGGACTACCTACCACTGCTGGACAAATTTAAGGGACAAGAATCTACTTCCTAGAATGTTGCTGGGTCTGTGCCTGCACCATCAAGATTTCTAAGTCTTCTTTCCTATTTTATAGGAGGAAGGGTCCTGTCTCCTTAGTCCTCCTCCGTTGGTTTTCTGCCTCCCACTGAAAGGAGCATTTTCATAACTGAGGCACTTCCTGCACGACTTCCCACTTCTTGGCCCATCAGTGCTCCCTACCTTTTTGTTTGTTTAAATTAGAATAGTCTGATAGCTTGCTTACTTATAAATGATTGACTTGCTGTTTTTTTTTTTTATAGCACCAAAGATCTGTTAGAAGTTTTAGATCTTACAAATTGTAACCCTTTAGACTCTTTGACAATAAAATGCCTGTTTTTTTTTTTAAGCACTAAAATTCATGTCATAACAGTAACATCTGGTGGGGGCACAGTGTTAGAATTGACCCAGGGCCTGGCCTTGCATGTGTTAGGCACACACTCCACCACTGAACTATATCCCCGGCCCATACATGTTAGCCTTTTAACTAACTGAGGGCTGTAGCTCAGTAGGTGCAGAATGGTTGTGTAGCATGAGTGAATTAGCATATGCCATCCCTAGTGCTACGGAAACTGGATGTGGCTGCAGACCTATCATCCCAGTACGTTCAGGGGTGAGGTGGGGGTATGGGGGTAGAGGTAGGAAGGTTAGGAGTTTAAGGTCATCCTCAGTTATACAGAGAGGTCAAGACTAGCCTGCCTGTGAAGACACTTGTCTCAGTTTTTACAAACGTTGAACTATCACCACTGTCCCGCTTTTAGAACATTTTTATCACCTCACAAGCCTGTCCTTATCTGCAGTCTCTCCACGGGCAACCACTTATCTACTCCATTTCATATTAGTGTGCTTGCAGACCACAGGGCCTTTGTGCTCCACTCCTTTCCCCTGGCAGGTTCGCTCATGCTGTGGCAGGGTTCAGTGTCCTAGGCTCTGCCAGCTGTAGACCCAGAAGCCAGCACCTGTAGCTCCTGTGAGGGGAACTGATGGTTTGAGTTTTGGGAATGGTGAGAGAGTGGTCACCTTGTGTCCTCATGAGGGTGTTGTGATGTATTATCCTGAAGGCTTTTAGATTTGCTTGAGTTTTTGTCACATTGAGAAATGTTGAAGTGTAGGGCTGGAGAGATGGCTCAACTGTTAAAAGTGCTTGTTGCACAATCATGAGGTTCTGAATTTGATTCCCTAAATTAAAGCTGGGCAGAGACAGGCAGAGAAAGTCCTTGGGAACTTGTTTAGTTAGTCTAATGAAATGGCAAGCCCTAGGTTCATCAGAGTTTGTACCAAAGAGTAAGGCAAAGGCTGGTGCATGGGTTAGTGGGTAAGCCTGAGAACCTGAGTTCAGTTTCTGGAACTCATGCTGGTGTGGTGCAAGTAAGCACCCTTAATCCCAGCACTGCCCTGGGAGGCAGAGTCAGGAGGCTTGTGCAGAAGTTCTCTATCCAGCTGACCTGCAGAAACAAGTGAGAGCTTACCTCAGCAAGTGGGAAGTGAGAACTAATCCCTGAAAGTTGTCCTCTGACTTCACAGACAGGCCATGGTGTCCCTCCCCCACCCCAATAATATAATCAGCAAGGTGAAGAGTGATGGGGGAAGCCCAGTGCACATGAGAGCACACATGGGTAGATGAGAGAGAGCACATCCCCTGCATCCCACACAAGAGGAAATGATGCAGTTGCATCTTAGGTAGGCATCACTACACGTGGAGTAGGACTCTGGTAGCAGCCTCTCAGTGCATACGGGCAGCAGGGTGTGAGGCAGAAGCGTGTTGTCTGGAAGGCTAATGCATAGATATAAGGAGCTGAAATAAGTTGTTAACAGAGTGGTGGAAGATCTACTTCTGAGGGATGCCAGCACAACCATAGTAGAGGACACCTTGAAGTCCTGACAGGTAGCAAAGTTAACAACAGCTCACAGCAAGAAAGACTAGGAAAAGGGGATGGAGCAGGTAGGGAGATGGTGGCATTATAAGTAAATTCTAGATAGCTATTGTGTAGCATGGTAACTGTGGTTAATACTATATCATATACTTGAAATTAATCAGTTTTAGTTTTTATCACATTTGATAACTGTTTGAGGTAGCCATGTTAATTGGATTGAATGATAATCATCTCACTATATATACATACACACACACACACACACACACACATACACACACGCATATATGTATGTATAACAAACAGCTCTTTGAAACAGGGTATCAGAAGTGGATGTACACAGTCATCTATTGGACTGAGCAGAAAGTCCCCAATGGAGAAGCTAGAGAAAGGTCCCAAGGAGCTGAAGGGGTTTGCAGCCCCATAGGAGGAACAACAATATGAACCAACTAGTACCCCCAGAGCTCCCAGGGTCTAAACTACCAACCAAAGAGTTCACATAGAGGGACTCATGGCTCCAGCTGCATATGTAGCAGAGGATGGCCTTGTGGGACATCAATGGGAGGAGAGGCCCTTCGTCTCGTGAAGGCTTGATGCCCAGTGTAGGGAAATGCTAGGACAGGGAAGCGGGAGTCGGTGGGTTTAGTGAACAGGGAGAGGAAAGATGAGATAGGGGGGTTTCAGAGAGGATAAAATTTGCAATGTAAATAAAGAAAACATCTAATAAAAAAAATAAAGTAACAGGAAAAAAAAGGGAAACAGGGTATCATTTTACAGATTAGACCAGACTTGAACTCACATAGAGTCCCCTGCCTCTACCTCCAGGGATTAAAGGTGCATGGCACTACACCCCTCTGATACATGTGAATTCATCTCCACTTATGCTATAATTTAAGTGGAGACAAAATGAAGGAAAGATCCTTTTGAGGAGGGGAAGAGTTAAGCTGTTAGAAGGAACAAGATATTGGAAACCTATCAACAGATGGAACAGAATGAGAGTTATTTTTTGAGATAGTTCTTTTGTAGCTAGGATGGGCTTTGAATTGATACTTCTGCCTCCACTTCCAGAGTGTAGGGATGACAAGCTGTGCCACCATGATGCATTGTGACAATGGGGATTTAGAAGAAGCAGCAAAGGCTCTTGGCAGCCTCTTGCAAGGTTATGCTTGTGCAAGGGCAGCCATTGTGGGAATTGTTTCACATACAAACTGGATTCAAAAGGCCATCTGGAAGCCATTGTGCCATTATGTTCTCCACACTCTTCCCTCTGTTTGCTCCTTTCTTCTTTAGTAAGGGCATAGTTGATAGATATTTATTCTTAGGCAAACATTTCTTTATATAAATTGAGTTATCTGTCTAGAGGGAAATTGGGACTCTCTGGACAAATCCTAAGAGCCCAAATAAAGTTGTTTATTTTTATTTTTGCCTTCTGAGGGCTTCTGAGCCTGTCAGCCTTTATCTGACCTTTCACCATGATGAAAGGTAGTGTCTAGGATTTGCTTATAAACCCCAAAGTTAATGCACTTTCTCAACTCAAAATGCAAACCTTAAGAGGGAATCTACTGAGGGAAGACACTTGCCTACAACACTGAAGGATGCCACATAACTAACTGTGTCTCACTTTTAAATGTGTGCAGACAGCAAGGATATCCAGATGGGTGGAAAAACTCAGCAGCACAAGAGAGATTTGATTCAAAATATTTTTAGAAAGAATAGCTGATGCCAAAAGAAAGAGAATTGAGAGGATGGACGAATACTTTAAAACATGATCATTGGCAACTTGCAGGGGGTAAGTGAATAGTGTTAGAGTTCCCCTCATTTC
Organism: Montemys delectorum; assembly: GCA_019843815.1. Lineage (NCBI taxonomy): Eukaryota > Metazoa > Chordata > Mammalia > Rodentia > Muridae > Montemys > Montemys delectorum. Next base: position 9,418 of record JADRCD010213762.1, read on the forward strand.
CACTCTCCCTTCCTCTTGAACCAGCAGCTTCTGATAGAAGTGACTGAGAGGAAAGAGTGAAAAGCTGAATCATAATAGGTGGGATTGGGTGAAGAAATATCAGGGCCTGACTCATTTACTGTTTCCTAAGCATTCAGTGCTGCAAGAAACAATGTAAACTGTGATACAGGCTCTGCTAATGTGGGAAGTAGGAAAAAGGCTGGATGATGGATCCCAAGTGACTTTAGGCAGCCAGGGGTGGATTTGTTCCTGCACAGTAATTAGCGTCAGGAGCCACTGGATTGGGGGGCCATTGGACACATGTGGGCTCCATATGCTCAGACGTACTAAGGCTGCTGCCTCCGTGCTCCATGCTTCAGTCTCTCCCCTGGAGCAGTGGGCAGCATTCCAGCCACCTGGAGTGGAAACCAGGTCAGAGTTAGGTACAGACATCAGGATCCAGAATCAACAGGATGGGTTATCCTAGGAGACTCTGACAAAGTGTCTGAGGGGTGAAGCTGGACTACCCCAGAAGTGCTTCTGTAGTTGAGGTGTATACAGCCCCTCCTGCTCACACATGAGAGGTAGAAAATAAAACAAAACAAACTCAGACAAACTTGGCACTGTTACAAGCATGGCCAGCCACTCTGTTTGGGGATGGGTGGGGGAAGCTTGGGCTTGGAAATCATTGTTCAATAATAATAGAAACAGCTTGCTGCCAAAATAAAATGAAGGGGGATACAGATTCTGAAATATGATTCTGAAAAAAAAATGAACTATAGAAATTTGAAGAAAATTTTAGGTAAAATGTATTTTTTTTTTGTTGATTTTAATAAAATAGGAGAGAAACAAATGGATTAAAATTTAAAGGGGGTGGGGATAAAGGAGATGGCTCGGTAGTTGAGAGTGCTTGCTGCTCTTGCAAGGTTCCTAGCACCCTCTTCCCCGTGGCTCCAGGAGATCCACTGCCCTCTTCTGGCCTCATAGACATATGCCGCAGGCATGCTCTGTGCGCGCGCGCGCGCACACACACACACACACACACACACACAAAATCTTTTTAAGATGAAAAAGGCCATAGGCCAAGTTGAAAACTAGTTGATTGAGAGACAGAGAAACCAAGAGAAAGAAAATACAATTACTAAATGCGTTTGCAGAATTTTAAACTCTACTAGGATCCATGAGGAAGAAATTTGGCCATGTGGGAAGTTAACTTAGTGCTGTGATCTAAGTAACTATTGTTCCTGAGAAAATACCAAAACAAAACAGAAACAGTAATCAGAGGTACAATGGAAAAAGTGTCTTTGACTTGAAAGAAAAACACCAGATGCTTTTGTCTATTCAATGGGCTTATTCTGCATTAGTTGAAATTAGTAGAAAGAATCAGAATAAAGGACCCAAAAAGAGCCCAACTAAAGCAAGTGTGTGTGTGTGTGTGTGTGTGTATAGATTGCTTAGGAAGGGGGACATGAGGATGCTTTTAGATTTTCCTGAAATATTGTTGGATAGAGTAAGGCTGAGAGTTTTTAGGAGAAAAGATTGTATCCAAGAATCAATCACCCTCATTGTTAATTTGTAAAGACAACAGAAAGGCGCTCTCTGTGTCTACAAAGAAGGTAGAGCTAGGAGTGTGGGAGACAGCTCAGTTCATGAAGTATTTGCTGTGTAGACATGAGGAGCTGAGTCTTATCCCCAGCACTAATGCAGAAAGCCAGGTGTGGAGGCATATATCTGTAGCCCAGTGCTGGGGAGTAAAGATAAGCCCTGGATCGCATGGTTAGCCAGTCTAGTCTAGGAGAGCGCCTGTCTCAGAAGTAAGGCGGAAGATTGAAAAGAACGCACCCTACATTGACCTCTGGCTTCCTGCACACATCCACAGGCAAAGGATAGAGCTATCATGTGGGTCTCAGCTATCATGTGGGAACTCGCCTATCCTTGGGCAGGCACCACCGTGTCCTTTCTGTTCAAGGATGTGAGGTCTTCCCTGGAATCTTCCTGATGCCATTTGGGAGTTTTTCTGTAAAAAATGAATGTTTTCATAGTAGACCCTCAACTAAAAATCTTAATTGGTGTGCCTGAAATTCAGCTTCCAGAAAGCCTGAAATAGGAGCATTCAAGGTCAGCCTGGCAACATAGTAAGGGTCTGTCTTATTAATGGCAAATAGTTGAAATAACTTAAATGAGAAAGCTGTGATATTGAAACCAAAACACTGTCATTAAAATGTAACCATAAATTTGTTTAATTATAAACTTAACCATTCCAGTGAATTCAATGAGAAGGTAAAACAGTATAGAGGGGCAGCTAGCCATTCTAATAAAGTGAGTCTGGGAAGTAGAGAAGCTGGGAAGTTGATGGTGGGGATGGCTTAGGAAGTACTGGGAGACCCAGACTTAGTTTTACTTTTTTTTTTTTGTTTTTTGGTTTTTTGAGACAGGGTTTCTCTATATAGCCTTGGCTGTCCTGGAACTCACTTTGTAGACCAGGCTGGCCTCGAACTCAGAAATCTGCCTGCCTCTGCCTCTCAAGTGCTGGGATCAAAGGCGTGCGCCACCACTGCCCGGCTTAGTTTTACTTTTGACATTGATAATTACAGAAATTTAATAGTACTGTGGTTTAAAAAGACAATATGAAGGTAACCTAACTACTGAAGATTTAAAATAAGATAAAGGCATCTCACATCAGAGGAAGAAAACAAAACAAAACAAAACAGATTATGGGATCAAGTCCTCCAGTCAAACGTGTGGTGGTCTGTTTTTCCCTTTATTTGTTCAGAGTATAACTAAATACTTTCATTATAGTGTAGAGATTTTGTGTGCTCACATACATGTTGTGAATTCATGTCTTTACTTGTGAAGACCAGTGGCCAGCCTCAGATGACTTCCTCTGCTGATTTCCTCCTTTCTGAGACGGGGTCTTGCTGACCTTGGGGCTGATTGGCCAGACTGATTGGCTGGCTAATACTGGAATGCTCCTGTTTCTAATTCCCCCTCTCCCCCCACTGTACTGGGGTAATGGAGGCATGTGGCTGCTGGGTGCTAGAGATTTGAACTTGGGTCATGCTTATGGTGTAGCAAACATTTTCCCAGTGAAGTTCTCTCCCTAGCCCTGTTTTAGGAATTACTTAAGCAGGTGGCATTTTGTGTAGGTTACTGATAGGAGATGAGGATCATATTTATTTAGAATTTTGATAATCTATGATTCACCCCAAAATTCTTGTGAGGTATTTTAAAATAGATTTTTATGAATTTCTTAGAGGTTGGAGATGAGTTAGAGTCTGAGCACATTCTCAAAGTCATGCTTTCTCTAGAGTCTCGGTTCTGTTGTAAACAGCAATGAAGGGAGAGCGGTGAGAGGCCCCACGACAGCAGCTGAGGTCAGCAGTGATGGAGGGAGGATTTATGGGGCCTTTATTTCTAGTGCTCTGGAGGCAGAGACAGGGGAGTCTCTTAGTGTGAGGCTAGCCTGGTCTACAGTACCAGGCCAGCCAGGGATACACAAGGAGATCATGTCTAGGGAAAAAGAATAAACATGTATGTTTTACACCCACAGAAGGAGTGGCAGAGATTAACTATGGAGCAGAGACTGAAGGAAGGACAAGCATATAGCTATCTCCTGAGAGGCTCTGACAATACCTGACTAATACAGATGTAGAGGCTCACAACCATTCATTGAACTGAGTACACTGTCCCCAGTGAAGGAGTTAGAGAAAGGTTCTATGGAGCTGAAGGGTTTGCAGCCCCTTAGGACGAACAACAATTACTAACTAGTACCCTCAGAGCTCCCAGGGACCCAACCATCAATCAAGGACTATACAGGGTGGGACTGAATGTTCTGGCAGCATGTGTATAATAGAGGATTGCAGATTCGATCATCAATAGGAGGAAAGGACTTCGGCCTTGTGAAGGTTCTGTGCCCCAGTGTAGGGGAATGCCAGGGCCAATAAGTGGGAGAGGGTGGGGTGGCAGGCATGGGGAGGGGGGAGGCAAAAGGAGTTTGTTCTTGTTGTTTTTGTTTGTTTGTTTGTTTGTTTTTTGGAGGGGAACCTGGGAAAGGGAAAATTTACATGTAAATAAAGAAAATATCTAATAAAAAAAAACATGTATGTTTTAGGTATTGAGTTGTAATGGAACAGAAGTCACAATGATTTAACGTATTTTAAGAAGTGTATAAATGTAGTAACAACCCAAAACTTGAAAAAAACAGTTATTTTATATTCTTGGTACTTTCTCATACTTTCTGTAGCTTTTGTTGCCCACTCTAGCTAATTGACAATCTCCAAACATGAAAGTCCTCTAGTATCTCACTACAAAGAGATGAAAGAGATAACCTAGTATTTTCTGTAAGGTGTTTATCTCAGCGGCCATTGGTATTCTAGTTCAGAGTGATTGGTTAGACTCAGCTGTGTTAGTTCTTTTCTCACTGTGGTGATCAAATACCCCACAAAAGCAACCTAAGGGAGGAAGAATTCAGCTTACGGGTTGAGGGTACAGTCTGTCATTGCAGGGAAGGCACGGTAGCAGGACTGCCAGGCAGATGTTTACCTTGTCTAGAGTTAGGAAACAGATGGATACTGACACTCGGCTGCCTTTCTCTTTTTTATGCAGTTGACAGGATAGCGTCATCCATATTTAGGGTGAGTCTTTCTGACCCAGCTAACCTACTCACAGACATGCCCAGAGGTTTACTTCCATTGATGATTTTAGATACTCTCAAGTTGACAGTGTTAGCTATCCCATCAGCTTTGGAAGTCATTAACTTGTTGGTGATGAATTGAAATATTGGGAACTTGTGTTTGATAAAGGGAAAGAGGACAGAGCTGAGGGCCCAGTGACCCTAGGCATTGTGGGTGGTGATGTGTAGAGACCAGAGAGGATGACAAAGAAGTCCCTCTTTTTTTTTTTTTTTTTTTTTAAAGACAAGGTCTTGAGTAGCCTGTGGTAGCTTTAAACTTGGTCTTGCCTTAGCCTCCTGATTCTAAAGATGTAGTCTTTTAACAGACTTCTTTTAGAGCAATTTAGGTAACAACGAAACTGAGCGGACTATAGAGTGTCCCCTTATTCAGTAATTACCTCTATCCTCTGCCCTTGATTGTATATGGGTTTATTTTCTGCAGTTTCACTTTCTCATGGTTCACCTTGGTCTCAGAATACCAAATGGAAAGTTCTAGAAATATTCATTACTTTTAAAGCAACTTTAAAAAAATATGTTACAATTAACTGTTTTTAATCTCCCATAGTACCTAAATAATAAGTCAAATCTTATTCAAATATCTGGAGTAAGAATTTACAGTCCTAATAAGCCCATATAAAAGACACACATTCCAGATATTTTATTTATAAGCTGTATGCCTAGATTGGGCAGATCTAGGCTATACTAACTTATTCCCCAACAAAAATGCCCCTTGTTACTTGCTGTTTCTCCTGTCCACACAGTTCTGGTCCATGGCATCTTCCTCTCCTCCATCTTCCTTCTCTCTTCCTCTCTCTACCTACAACCCCATTTCTCAAACCTCCAGTCCCACTTTTTCCCTCCTCTGCCCAATCACAGGCCTTTTATTGACCAGTTAAACTGGAGAAAAGGTTCACATGGCATCACTTGAGAATGTAGGATTTGCTTGTTGGTGTCAACCACATCTTGGGGAACCAATATTTAGCGTTAGAATACAAACAGCATCAGACCAACTCACTACAGATGTCTATGTAGGAAAATAAATATATACAAATTGGTACTATGTGTAGTTTTAGGTGTCTCCTAGAGGTCACAGAACATGTTCTTGATAAGTGGGGAACTCTGCTCTGCCTGCTCTTTCCCCCACTGTTCACACCCATGCTATAGCAGTATATGTGATGAAGGCCATCTGTTAGTCACCTGCTAGTTGCTTTGACAAAAGTAAGGAAGAAATGCTTGGCCTGGTGTTTTTGGACCCATGATGAGGTAGAAACATCATGGCAGAAGAACACTGGTGGAGGACAGTTGCTCAGCTCATAAAAACCATGCCTTTCAGGATCCTCTTTCTTCTAAGCAATCTTACCATGGATTATTAGTCTATTGACAAAGTCAGAACCCTCATGATTCAGTCACCTCTCAAAAAAACTGTCAGCTGATAACCAAGCCCTTAACATCCAAGGACATATTGTCCATTGGAATTAATTGGTAGCCATATGGAAATCCACTGGGGTACATCACTACTGGCCAAGGTCCATGGTGTAGATTGGATTTCACCTTACTGGTATCTATTCTATAAATCTGCAGGTTGCAGCATGCATGTTTTCATTGTAGTGTCACAGAGCAGTTGCACTGAAGGGCTCCCATTTCCTAATCTTTTTTCTCTCTTCCTCCCCACTCCTGGCTTTGGTGCTAGGAATAGAGCCCTAAGTTTACATTACCCTGAGAGATATCCCCAGCCTACAGGGCTTTAACACATTTTTTATCTTTGCACAGTACATTTCTCCGTATGTGTAGGTTATTTATATTCTACACGCTTTGCATTTCCTACCAGGCATCCTCCCTAGTGAGTTTTGTCTTGGGTATTAGCAGTCACTTCTTAATCTGACCATTTTTTCCTCCACCCTTTTCTTTTTAAGAGCATGGAGTTTCCTTTAATGGAAACTGCTAAGCAGTTACCTGTGGGGGAGGGCTATGCTTGATTGCAAGCCCCAGGGTTATTTCTTTTAACTATAAACGAAGCAAATACATAGTAGTAGATACCAAGTTTCATGATGCTTAACATTTTTGTGAATAGGTACTTAAAAGTAATTAATTTAAAAGAGAACATATCTGACTTAAAATATTAATAGTTAGTTTGTATTCTGCTAGCTATACTCTGTTTCCTGGGTTTGAATGGCAACCATTTGTAAAGGTGCTTGATAAAATATAACAGTTGCCTCAGATAGTTACAATGTTTTCTTTTGTAAATTACAATGTTTGCACAGAGCCAATTTCACTAATTGCACATCTCAGGCAAATTGGTGTGCAGGCCCTGTTCTAACAACAGAGGGCAAGTGCTTCCCTGAGTGTCATGAATTTTTGTGTGTGTGTGTGTGTGTGTGTGTGTGTGTGTATTTTGCCTCTCTTATCTTCTCTGGAAATTAGATGAAATTGAGACTTCCAATTCCCATGAGTTGAGACCCAGGTAATTTGCAGTGATTCTTATGAGAGTAAGCACTTCATGCTTGTGTATGTCTGTGTGTGTGAAGCCAGAGGCTGATGTCCTGTGTTTTCCTGTCAGTCTCTAGCATTCCAGTTGGTTAGGCTAATTGGCCAGTGAGTTCAGGGATCCTCCTGTCTTTACCTTCTCAGTGCTGGGATTATGTGTGTGTGTGTGTGTGTGTGTGTGTGTGTGTGTTTGTATATGTATATATGTGCGTATATATATGTATATATATTGTATATGTGTGTGTATATATATATGTGTATATATATATATATACACACACATATATACACACATATGTACATACATATATACACACATACATACATACATGACTTTTGGGACACCTGGCTTTTTATGTAGCGAATCTACACTCAGGTCTCCACTGTGTCTACTGAGTTGTCTCTCTTTCATATCTTAAAGTAGAAATTAGAGCAGAATGGATAGAGAGCTGGTGCTTTGTCTCAGTTAGTGATGTCATGTATGCCTGAGGTTTATTATCAGTGGGATGGACCCAAACTGCCCTCTGAAGACTCCTGGGGCCTAGGTTGTCCTCCAGGCCCCTGTGCCTTGTGTTTTCTCCATCCCACTTGTGCTTTGAGTGCCTGACCCCAACAGTTCTACTCTACACTACTTGACTTAAAGTAAGGTGGTTTGTGTATAGGTTTCTGAGAGGACTTGAAGCGAGACCCATGGTACAGCAATCAGGTAAGTTTCTGTACTGAGTGTAGTGTCCTTTAAAAAATTATTTTATTATGTGTATGGGTGTTTTGCCTCAATATATGTATATATACCATATGGCTGCCTGGTGCCCATGGAGATCAGAAGAAGGCCTTGGATCCTTTGGAACTGGAATTCCATATGGTTGTGAACCATCACATGGGGCCTGGGAATTGAACCTGGGTCCTCTTCTAGAGGCACAAGTGCTCTTAACCTCTAATCCATTTTCCTAGACCCTATACCTTTTAAAATATTTTTACATTTTAAATTGAAATTTTACTTTTCATTTTCTGTGTATGGGTGTCTTGCTTGCGTGTATGTATGTGCACAGGATGCATGCCTGGTACCTATGGAGGCCAGAAGAGGTCAAGGGATATCCTGAGACTCGAGTTAAGGACAGTTGTAAGCTCCCATGTGTGTGCTAGGAGCAGAATCCAGGTCCCCTGAACCAGCAGCAAGTTCTCTTAGCCAGTGAGCCATCTCACTAGCCACGAAAGTTTTATATATGTGTTTGTCTTTGTACACGTGTGTGTGGATGCCCAGGGAGGCCAGAAGAGAAGAGCACATTGGATCTTCTAAAGCTAGGGGTAGGCGGTTCTGAGCCACTCAGGATGGGTGCTGAGAACTGACTTCAGGTCTTATGTAGGAATAGCTGCTCTTAACCACTGAGCTAGCTTTTCGGTGGTTGTTCTTGAGACAGAATCTCTCTGTGAATCTGCAACTCAGTGATTGAGCTTAGCCTGTTAGCCATCAAGATTCAGGGAGACCCGTCTCAGTCTCCCCAGCACGATAGTGACAGATGTGTGTTGCTGTGCTGGGCTTCTTATATGGATGTTAGGGTTCTGAACTCAAGTCCTCATGTTTGTGTGGCAGGCAGTTTATAGACGGAGCTGTCTCTGTAGCCTCCGGTACTTGGAGCTCTTGTTAGACGTGTTGTAGATCATCGAGGACAGAAAAGAGACTGCTCACATTGGAATGGGGCTTCTGTCCTCGAGGGTTGAGTAATGTCCTTGACTTTCAGGTGTCAGGAGACTGTATGCATGAGAGTTGGAAGGGACTGCCTGCTCTTGACTGTTCATCTTGTCATTTAGTCACCACTTCCAGGTAAGTGACTTCCCTGTAGAAGGAAGAGCCCACGGCAGCTTTCTGAAAAGTCGAGTGTAACCATTAAGGTGCTTCATGATTCAGAATGGCGCTGACTAGCTGGCATGTGGTTATGGACTCAGCCAGCAACACACACACACTCAGCCTGGTTTTGAACTCCTAGCTCAAGTGATCCTCTCACCTCAGCCTTCTGAATAGCTGGGACTAAGGGTGTCCAGCTCCAGAATGTATTTGTTGAAATCCTAGCACCATCTCCCCTGTCCTCACCCCTACCTGGACAAATGGCTTGAGAGTTAAGAGCACTTGCTGCTTTAGCCGAAAGGCCAGGTTTGGTTCCCAGCACCCACATGGAATCTCACAACCATCTGTAACCTCAGTTCCAGGGGATTAGATGCCCTCTTCTGGCCTCCATGGGCATCAGGCATGCACATACATATGTGCAGGGAAAACACTCACACACATAAAACAAATCTTAAAAAAAACATCCTAGCCCCAAGGTGATGGTTAGGAGTGGGGGTCCTTGATGGTGATTAGGTCATGAATGGGGATTAGTGCCCTCATAAAAGAGACCTCTGAGAGTTGCTTGCATCTTCTACCCCATGAGGCCACAGCGAAAAGATGGCCACCTTGAGAACAGCTGTCACCAGACACTGACGTTCCTCTGGACACCAGTTGTAGACTCCAACCTCCAGAACTGGAAGACATACATTTCTGTACTTTCTAAGCAGCTTGGTCAAGAGCGTCTTGTTACAGCAGTCCAGACAGACAGAAGGTGTAGAGGCTGGAGAAAGGGTAAGGGCATGAAGCAGGTAGAAACTGCAGCTGCATCAGCTATGCTTGAAGGTACAGTCCACAGGATTTGGTGGTCTTTGCTCTGGGCAGAAGCTAGGGCTGGTCTGACATAGTGGAAAGCAGAGGCTTGAGTTGACTCCAGGGTAGAACTGGACTGTAGAAGGCCAGGCAGCAGGTGACCCTGCCAGCACCTTGCTGATGAATGGCTTTTCCTACTGAAGATGTTATCTTGTAGTTGAAGGCTGTTGGTGCTCAGGGGATACATAAGTTCCAGCAGCACTGAGCATAAGGATAACCAGAGGAAAGCTTACAATGAGAAATATGGTGACTGAAGAATAAGGTCTTGCCAGCACTAGTTAAGGTACTTGGGAAAAGAACTTGGGGTTACCTGAGCTAGAAAGAATGAGAAGTCAGTGGGAGGATGGGAGAGCCATTGTGGCCGAGCAAAGCAGAACACTGCAGGGAGGCGGAATGCCGAGAGTGTCCTGTGTCACCATAGTTCTCAGTTGCAAATCTCAGAAGATGATGTTAGTTAATTTAAGTATGTTAAGTATGTAAGTATGGAAGGAGGAGGGGGAACCTATAGGCTGTCTGGAAAGCCATACCCAGAAACGGACCAGAGGGAAGGGAAGTGGCAGTTAGAGCCAGAACCAGGGCTGCAGCTGCCACCACATGCTCCTGGTTGTTGCTGGTGCTGGCAAAGGTTTTCTGAGTTACTTGGTTTGGTTTGGTTTCATTTGTTTTTTGTTGTTGATTTTTTGGTTGATTTTTATCAAGCATGGGTACACATATTGGTCAACCTCACAACAGGAGGGCTCAGGAGCCATGACACAGATCTTTTCATTCTGTGATGGCAGCCTGCCCATCATGACAGCCCATGACAAGTGTGATCCGTCTGTCATTGTGCTCTTGATAGTTTTCACAGGAGCAGAGAAGGAGCAGCTGGAGGGAGGAACAGTTAGAGGGTAAGACATGGGAACACCTGGTAGGGATCCTGATCAGCTCTTGTTGCAGTAGACTTGGCACCTGCTCAGTCAGTATGTACAAAGTGCATATTCGTGTGTATATGGGGGTACTCATTCATGTTGAGGGCTATGGAGACCAGAGGTCAAGCTCCTGTGTTACTTCTCATTGTCTACCTTGGTTTTGTTTTGTTTTGTTTGTTTGTTTTTTCTATTTTTTTTACTTTTAAAAAATATTTATTATTATATCTAAGTACACTGTAGCATCAGATCTCATTACGGATGGTTGTGAGCCACCATGTGGTTGCTGGGAATTGAACTCAGGACCTCTTGAAGAGCAGTCAGTGCTTTTAACCGCTGAGCCATCTCTCCAGCCCCGTTTGTTTGTGTTTTAATAGGACTCTTTCATCAAGACGTAGGCTGCCAATTAGGCTAGACTTGCTCATAAGCAAGCCCAGGGATAGTCCTGTTTCAGCTTCCCCAGAACTGGATTTACAAGCACATGCCATCGGAGTGCTGCCCCACCCCCACATCCCTTGCATGGTGCTGGGTCTCAGCCTTATGTCTCACGCTTGTGGTACAAGCACCTTACTCACCTTACTGACTGAGCTGACTCTCCAGTCCTAGCAGGTACTTCTTGTAGGTGTATCCAAGGTCAGAGGCCCACTTGTCTTCTGGTTTGTTTCAATAATAACCAGATTGTGGGATTGCCTGGAATGCCATAAAGTGTAGTGTTTATCAAGAAATCCACAGATCTCTCCAGGGTGATGAACTGGTGCTGGGAGGTGTTTGGAAAGTGTCTTTAGTGAGGCTAGTGTCCCAGGCCAGTGTTAAGCCCCTCCCCAGTTTGAGCAGTTTTCTGATTCTTAGTGGGTTATTCTGGGAGATAACTTCTTGATCATCTAGATCTAGAAGTCTCTTGCCTATGACAGGCTTATCTTTATGAATTGTTTATGAATTGATTAGTTAGCATTGAGAAAATGCTCATTTGCCCCAAACCCCTTTTTGTTCAGCAGCTGCTACTTAAAAAAAAAAAAAAAAAAAAAAGGCAACTGTGCAGTGGCGGTGCACACCTTTAATCCCAGCACTTGAGAGGCAGGCAGATTTCTGAGTTCAAGGCCAGCCTGGTCTACAGAGTGAGTTCCAGGACAGCCAGGGCTACACAGAGAAACCTCGTCTTGAAAAGTGTAGAATGCATTGCCTTCATGAGTTTATGTGCACCATGTACATGCTGGAGCCTTCAGAGGTCAGAAGGGGGCATCAGATTCCCTGGAACTAAAGTTACAGATACTTGTGAGCTTCTGTGTGAAAATGCAGCTCTTTTTTATTTAAATAGACACTCTTTCTGCCATCTTGTCAGTTCCCCCAAGGCACAGAATTTTCTCTAAGTCTGATTGTTAGTAAGGTAGAATGTACTTTGGAATCCTGTTTTTGTTTGTTTGAGACAGGATCTTACTTAGACCAGGCTGGCCTTGAACTCTTTATCCCCTTGCCTCCAACTTCTGAGTGTTGGGATTTCAGGCATTCATTATCACACTTGTCTTCATTTTTATTTTTGACTAGTTCTGGCATTTGCATTAATCATCTGGCATTCTTCATTCACCTCAAGTTTCCTTTTCCTCTGTCTAGAACAAACTCTCTCTTTAGCAGTTGTTGTAGCTTGTATAATAGTCTCGGGGAGGGACCTTGTGAACTCTTATAGGATTCAGGAGCTTCCTGAGAGTTGTGAGTTTTGTTTACTTCTTGAATAAGCTTTGTAAATTTCCTGAGTTTTAATGTGCAGTCACTATAAATCCCAGTCACTAGACCAGAAAACGGAGACTTAATCAGATTAAATATCCTGTGTAAATAATCTCCATGGCACACTGAAGGTGGAATTGAGCTGTGGGCACATGATTGCTAGTTCCCAGGCCTTGCCTGGACAAGCAAGCCTGCTCTCTGAGCTAAAGCACAGCTGGTAGTAGTAAAATTCCACATCTTTAGAAGGCTAAAGAGGCACTGTATTTTTAAACTAGAAGCAGATTTTACCACCTTTGGGGCACTTAAGAGCAGCAGGGCTGCTTTCCTTTCTCCAGCTGTAGCGGAGCAGCCAATGGGAGACACAAGTCAGTAGGGCATCGGGGCTTCCCAGCCAACTGGAATATAACTGTTTCCTCCTTGGATTTCCCTCTACACTTCATTTGGCTAGCTCAAGTTTTACCTTCTGTTCTTCTATTTCAGACTGTCACTGGACAGCTGTTAAACATCTGTTGCTCTCCTCAGAGAACTTACAGTTGTTTGCATCTCTACAGTGGCTCCCTGTATCCTGTTTGTGTGCACTCAGTGCCTTCAGAATGAAGCAGTTGCAAAGGGCTTTATGCTCCTCCTTGTCACTGTAGCCTCTAACTCATGAACCACCAATAAAAACGTCTAACAAAACTAGACTCTGTGTCCCCTTAGAAAATGAAGGGAAGGGTGATAAGGCCAATGGGAGGAGGAAGTTCCCTATGAGAAGGGGCACATTTTAAAAAATGAGGCAGAATGCCTGAATTGAGGGAATCCTTTTGTGGAGGAAAGTGTGGGAGGCCACTCAGCTGGGGGAGGCAGCCTGGATTTCCAGAAGCTAAATGTTAAAAGTTGACCATTGGTTTGGCTGTAGATAAGTTCTTTTGCCTCCACTTTTCTTTTTTTTGTCTTTCTTTCTTCCTTCCTCCCTCCCCCACTCCCCTTCTCTCTCTGTCTCTGTCTCTGTCTCTCTCTCTTTCTTTCTTTCTTTCTTTCTTTCTTTCTTTCTTTCTTTCTTTCTTTCTAATAAGGCCATTTTGGTGTGTGTGTGTGGGGTTCTTTGCTTCCAGCCTAGCTCTCTAAGTGTGGCCTGACCCCTGAATCCTACCCTCCCACACAAATCAAGAACTTGATCGGTAGCTCACAAAGACCTTTCTTTCTAGCCCTTCTCCTCCCCCTAACCTCCACATTCGGGCTGAGTATTTAGAGCAGAGGCCTGGCCAGAGGGCATGCTGAGTGTGTTCTTCTGTCCCATGGTCATGGAAGAGCCTGCACTTTGAAGCTAGCAAACAGTCGTGACTTGTCTTTATGAATGCACTGTACATGTGTGCTCTGCTTTCTAATGTGCCTCTGACACTGGAACACTATCAACAGTCATTTCAGATGGTTGGATAGAATAAAGAGTCAAGAAGATAACTTGTGGGCTGGGATGGAGTTTGGTGCTAGAATGTCTGCTTTGAATATTCCTCTGGTTCTTAGACCATTCTTATATGATCCTCGGGTTAGCAGTAAAAAGTGAGCATTTTAGAATGTTAACTAAGGGAAAAGTTAATATTTTCACATTCATTCCTAATTTCATGGTATATGTTGTGCGTGTGACACAGGATTTCATTGTAGTACTAACTGGCCTGGAACTCCCTATATAGATCAAAACTATATTGGCTTCAAAACTCATATTTCCCTCTGTCTCTGCCTCCCAAGTGCTGGGATTAAAGCCATATGCCACCACACTGGACATTGCTAATTAAAAAAAAAATCTGGGTCAGAGTGTGTGTGTGTGTGTGTGTGTTTGTGTGTGTGTGTGCACGCGTGCGTGTGCATGTGTTGGGGGATGGCTTTCTCACATGCAACAGTGCAAGTTTGGAGGTCAGAGGACAGCTTTAGGTTGTTTTAGGGAAGGTTTTCTGCTATTGCTTTTCTTCCTACTGGAGCCAGTTGGCCCCTGATCAGTGAGGCATTCACCAGCCTCTGCCTGCCGTCTAAGGTAGGGAGGGCTGTTGGTGTTACAGATATGTATCTCTGTGTCAGGTTTTCTGTGGGTTCTGGGATTCCAAACTCAGGTTGTTGGGGTTGAGTGGCAAGCCCCTTTAACCTGCTAAGGCACTTCTCAGGCCCTAATTATTGAAATGTTAGTTGGGGGAATACTTCTCTCTGGGTTGCTAAACTGTTGCCCTAACCAAAGGATTCTCATCTTTGAAAAAACTTGATCCTCTGTGTGCAGCAGCGGAACATAGAGCCTCCTCTTTTTGGTTCTGATGGAACAAAGCATTCCCACTGACTGCGGGCTTCAAATTCTGAAATATAAACTTCTCAGTCTTCCACTGGGTCTCCTGAAATCTTTTCTTCAGTATGCTCCTTTTTTTAAAAAAGTAGTATTTCTGAGCTGTGAGTTATTTTTCTGTAAAAAGCCTCTTGTGCTACTTTGGGTTTAGAAGAGAGGCAGAGTCTACCCATGTGCCAGTACTGCCCTCTCCAGCTGGTCCCTGTAATTCAAACTGCAACCTTTCTGGCTCACTCTCTGCTCCACAGGAACCTTGGTGTTCTGACCACCTGAGAGATGTTACAATAGTGGCTTTTCTTTGAGGCCCTAATGGAGATCGAAGGCTTGGTGTAGTGTTGAGATGTGACCACAGGCTCCTTGAGGACTTTGCCCTGGAGTGGCTGGAGAATACTTGCAGCCTTTTCAGCTTCCACTTCTCACTTCACCTTCATGCCTGGGTTGTGAGATGAAAACCAGATGGGCTACACCCCTCTTTGCCCACTGTGTCCTAAAATAGCACTTCCCTACCCCCACCCCAACATTAAATTCCTCAAGTGTTCTACCTTCTAAATGTTTGTGAGTGGGAAATGGAATGCCAGATGTTCTGCAGCTGTATCCAGTTTGCCTCAGAGGGAGTAGTGATTCAGTCTTTCCCAGCAAGAAGGGAGGAAGCATCTCCAAGGCTCTTTAAGCCAACTGGCTGAAAAACATCATTTGTGCTTGTGTGTGATTGGTGTAGGGAGACACTCAGTCTATGTGGAGACTGTTCAGATTCTCCATGTAAGAAGGAAGCTGGAGAGACAGCTCAGTGGTTGAGAGCACTTACTGTTCTTCCAGAGGACCTGGGGCTTGATTCCCAGCATTCACATGGTGGCTCACAGCTATCTGTAACTCCAGCTCTAGAGGACCCAACACTTTTCCTGACCTCCTCAGGCATAGTACCCATGCACACGAAAACAATTAAAAGTAAATGGGAGGGAAGGAAGGAAGGAAAGAAGGAAGGAAAGAAAGAAGGAAGGAAGGGAAGGGCTGCAAGACAGCTCATTGGGTAAAGGCACTTACTGCCAAGCCTTGACCTTGAGTTCAAAAATCCACATGGTCGAAGGAGAGTATTGATTCCCACTAGTTGTCCTCTGACCTCTGTGCATGCACATACATACTTTCATTGGGTTGGGCGGGGAGCCAGGCACATGTACATGATGTACGCGTGCATGTCCTTGCCTGCACCCTGTCTCACTTTCTTTAACATTTCACCCCCCATCTTCTTTCATATACTGTCTGCCTGAGGTACATTTTATTAGACTTAGTGACTTACTTCACTAGGCATGTGTCAAAAGACACTGATTAACAAACACTTAAGACTAATTTCTTTGTTCAAAGAAAAACCTAATTTTTATTTTTTTGTCATGATAATCTGAAGATTAAATTTTTTGTGAGTTTCATCAATGTTTAGCCCATAGTTTGGTCATTGTGTGCAGAGCATTTCTGCTACAGTTAGTTGGATATGTGGTAAAGATGTGTAAACATCTTACTGAACATTATGACATACTATACTGGCTTGATTTGTTTTATTTATAGACTTTATTAATATTAGAAATTTTATTCAGTAATGGACTACTTGTTGGTCTAAACTTCTAGGAGTACCTTTGGGTACTTCTGTATGTTGCTAGGGGTGTGTGTGTGTGGGGTGAGGGGGTGGGTAGGGGTGTGTGTGTGTGTGTGTGTGTGTGTGTGTGCCTAGATCAGACAGAGTTCCTCAAGCTGGCTTTTGAATTTAAACGTCAGTGATCCTCCGGCTTCAGAGTCCCATATAGCCAGCCTTACAGGTGCTCAGTTCCCCGTGACCCATGCTGCATTGTCCCATTTTCCTGACATTTAAAAATGCACAGAATGTGACAATGAAACAGGCACATGAGACAGAGTAGGAAGCCAGGGGTTTTAGATGCTAGGATTGCAAACCAAAACGACCAATGCCACAGCCTATATTTGTTTACTTATTTTGTTTCATGCATATGGGTGTTTATCCTGCATGTATGAATAAAAGAGTGCTTACGCGCTTCATGTGTTTGGCTTGTGTACCATGTGTTGCATGACTGTGCCGTGTGCATGCCTGATGCCTGCAGAGGCCAGAAGAGGGTGCTGGGTCCTCTAGAGCTGGAGTTATGAACGGCCATGAGCCTCCATGTGCTGGAATTGAACTCAACGTCTCTGAAAGAATAGCCAGTGCTCTTACCTGTTGGACCATGTATCTAGCCCCTAGCAATCTGTACTTTAAAGTAGTTCTCTGAGATACATTTTACATACTATAACATTTATCATTTTGAGTGCACAATTGAATGACAGTTGCCACCTAGTTTAGCTTTAGAAAACTTTTTTATCCTCAAAAGATTCCTTATTCCTGTTTGTGTTAAGTTCCCGGCCAGTGCTCTTTACTGTAGTGTGATCTTTCTGTGCTTTATTTATATTGTGCCATGTATTGGTAGTTTCTCTTTCTACTTGAATAGGATTCCAGTATAAGTAAGAATATACAAAACTTTTTTTTAAAGATTTATTTATTTTATGTATATGAGTACACTGCAGCTGTCTTCAGACACACCAGAGGGCATCAGATCCCATTACAGATGGTTGTGAGCCACCATGTGGTTGCTGGGAATTTAATTCAGGACCTCTGGAAGAGCAGTCAGCGCTCTTAACCGCTGCCATGTAACAACTTTTCAAAAAAGATTTATTATTTTTAAATTTGTATGTGTGCACATGTGTGTGTGTGTTGGGAGCAGTACATATGTAAGTATAAGGGGTGAGAAGAGGACATCCCATCACCAGGAGGTGAGAAGAGGACATCCCATCACCAGGGGCTAGGGTTACAGAGTAGGGATGTTGAGGGAGTGGGAGAAGATGGTGAGATGCCTGACATGGGTGCTGGGAAGCCAATCTAGGCTGTCTAGGAGATTCGCACTATTCTTAACTGTTGAGCCATCCATCTAGCCCCACCACAGCTGTTTTCTATCCACTCGGCTTGGTGGATGCTTCCCATTTCCACCTTGTGAATGGTGCGTCTGTGAACATTGCTTAAAATATTTGTCGTCAGGGATAGAGAAGCCACATTGCTGGGTCATCTAGTGTTCAACTTTCTGAAGAGGCCAACAACCTTTCCCACAGCGACTGGTCCATTTTATATTATCACTTGCACTGTAGGACAGTTCCTTTCTTCACATGCTTGCCAACACTAGGTTTTATGCTTTAAAACATTAAAGCCATTCTCTTGTGTATGAAATGGAATGTTGTGGTTTTGATTTGCATTTCTCTATGACTAACAGTACTCAGCCTCTTTTCATGTGTTTGTTGGCATTTGTACATAATAATATATTAAATTTAATTTTATTTTATGTGTATGAGTGTTTTGACTGACTGCCTGTGTGTGTACCATGTCATGCCTAATGCTTTTGGAAGGCAGAAGAGGGTGTTTCGTGCTCTGAAACTTGGGTTCCAGATGATTGTGAGCCCCCATGTGGATGCCAGGAATTGAACCTGGGGTCCTCTGCAGTAGCAGTTGTGCACTTAGGCACTGAGCTCTTCCTCCAGCTGTCTTCATATGGTCTTACTGTGTAGCTCAGGTTGGCCTAGAGCTTGTCATCTTCCTACCTTAACATCTCGAGAGCTGCGTTCTAGGAGTGCCCCAAGGCCCTGCTGCACCTCTCTTCCTGCTCCTGTGATAATATTCTGTCATGTGATTCATGTGATAATGTTCTGACTACCTGAGGCCCTGCAGCTTTACCGCCACTTCTCTTCCAGCAATTTTGCTCTTCCCTGAGCTCACATAACCCATTTTGAGTGGAGTTTTGGATATTATATGGGGGGTAGTAGTAGTATAACCTGATCTTTTTCCAGCTGATACTCCATCATCCCAGCATACTTTTTTGAAGGGATTACTGAGTTCATTCTTTTTATTGAAAATAGATGTTTCCCCTCACATAAGACATCCCAATTACCATTTCCTAGCCTTTTACTACTTCCAGTTCTTGCCCACTTCCCCTCCTATCTAGATCCACTCCCTTTCTGTCTTTCATTAGTGAACAAAAGGTTTCTAAGGGATAATAATAATAAATAAGACAAAAAACCATCAAGTTGGAGTTGGACAAGACAAATAAGCAGAAAAGAGCCTAAGAGCCCAAGAGGACAAGAACGAGAGACTACTTGTTTGCACGTTCATAAAACAGAATCTCATAAAAACACCAAATCAGAAGCCATAATATATATGCAGAGGACCTGGTGCAGGCCTGGGCTTTTTTTCTTGGTGTCCTCTACTTACTCTGACTCTTACACTTTTCTTGCCTCCTCTTCTGTAGGTTCCTTGAGCCCTGAGGGGAGGGAGAGAGAATCCCAGTAGGGCTGAGTGATCCCAGGTCTCTCCCTCTCTGCATACTGTCTGGCTGTGGTCTCTGTATTTGCTCCCATCTGCTGCAGGAGGAAGCTTCTCCCATGATGGCTGAGCAAGGCTCTGACCTATGAGTATAGCAGAATGTCCTTATGACATTAGGGGTCATCTTATTACTATGTTTTTTTGTTGTTGGTCATTTGTTTTTAAAACATTGATTTTTGGTTTTATCCTAGGTCCCTGGCTAGCTAGTTGCTGGTGTTTGGTCACCCAAATAGTGTCTGGTATGGGCTCCATCTCATGGCATGGGCCTTAAATCAGATCAGATGTTGGTTGGTTACTCCTGTAATTTCTGTGCCACAAGCTTTATTGCCCTAACATATCTTGCAGGTGGTACACCATTTAGGTCAAAGGGTTTGTGGCTGGCTTGGTAGCTTTTGTTAGCAAGCAGAGTACCTTCCTGTACCAAAGACACATAGAGGAAAGGCTCTGTGTAGGCACCAGCTCACTCTTTCCATGTTCAATGAGTTGTGTGGGTATTGTCTTCAGCAGTAGGGCCTTGCTGTCAGTTGTGGAGAGCAACCTATAGTCTCAGCAACAGTTAGAGTTGTTTTGAATTCCCACAGGACCCCGTTGGCCAACAATTCAATTAAATGTAATCCAATTCCATATAGGAAGCTTCATTTGATGACAAGAGATGGCTAATTGGGACTCTGTGTCTCCTGTTATTTGATGATTTCATTTAGGAGTATACACACACACACACACACACACACACACACACACACAAGCTTCTGAGTTGAATACTTTTAATGTGTGATTATCTGCTTTAAAGTTCTGCAGTTTAGTCTGTTGCTCTCTTTGCCTATTTTTTTGTACCATGCTCTTTTGTCAGAGTATCATTGGATGTTTACATGCTCCAGTGTTTACCTACCAACTTGAAGTTGTTGTTCATACTCAAATCATCCCTGTTTTTTGAGAAGCAGAGTTCAAGATCAGCATGCTTTCACATAGTTTACATGAGGAGAAAGGAATGTGTATTTTCAAAGGGCGGGGTGTGAGGGCTTGGAACATGTTTATTATCAATGGACTGGAGCTAGTAGGAAAGAGAAGAGTTACAGGGGAGAAGAGGGTTGGTTCAGGGGGAATAGAGTTGACATCTAGGAGGTGGGCCTCTATGAGTGTTGTGTGGACCTCAGAGTGGTGGAAGAGGCCTGGTTTCACTACCTCAGTCTCACCTGACTGTTTTCATCCTATGAAAGCTAAAATTACTTTAGAACAGCATTAACACATTTTGATTTTTGTAGACTAACTATGAAAGTTGGTTGGGTGGTAGTAATTTATGACTTAATTCCAGCACTCATGAGGCAGAGGCAGAACTCATCTCTGTGAGTTCAAGGCTAGTCTGGTCTAGCAAGGCTGTTGAGTTCCAAGACAGACAGGGCTACACAGAGAAATCCTGTCTTGATAAACAAAAACAAAAAACAAACAAAAAGTAAAGTAAACTCTTATTTTTTTTTGTTTTTTTTTTGTTTTTTGTTTTGTTTTTCGAGACAGGGTTTCTCTGTATAGCTCTGGCTGTCCTGGACCTCACTCTGTAGACCAGACTGGCTTCGAACTCAGAAATCTGCCTGCCTCTGCCTCCCAAGTGCTGGGATTAAAGGTGTGCACTGCCACTGCCCGGCCAAGTAAATTCCTCTTTGAGGTAGGATCTTCTGCAGCCCAGACTGGACTCCAGCTTCACAGGTAGTTGAGGATGACCTTGACCTGATGACCCCAATGACCCTGATGACCTGCAGAGTGCTGGCTCACAGGTTGTCATCACATCCTGTGTTATGTAGGGCTTCAGATCACACCCAGGACCACCTGGTCCATGCTTTTTTAGGGGGAGGGAGGCATGGGTGTTTCAAGACAGGGTTTCTCTGTGTAGCACTGGCTGTCCTCAAACTCAGAGATCCATGTACCTCTGCCTCCTGAGTACTGGGATTAAAGGTACACATCACCACTACCTGGAAAGTTTTTTTTTTTTTTAAATTACTATACCTTTGTTGTGGTTTGGTTTCTAATTTAATTTTTAAAAATTTGAAACTGGATCTCATTATGGAGCTGACATTGGCCTTAAACTTGTAACCCTCCTGCCTCTGCATCTCAAGTGCTGGGTTAATAGGCATGTGCGTTGATGCTTGGCTGAATTATTCATTTCTTTGCACAGTTTTAAAAGAAGCACATGCCTTAGGTACTTTTTGTTGTGATGAAACAGTCAGACAAAAGCAACTTGAGGGGGAAAGGACCTGCTTTGGCTCATAGTTTCACCTTAGTCCATCATGATGGGGAGGCCAGGGCATTCAGAGCTTGAGGCAGCTGGTCATGGGTATCCACAGGCAAGAATCAGGGAGGAGCACATGCATATAGATACTCAGCTCTTCCCCAGGACCCCTGCCTAGGAATGAATCATATCACTTAATGTAATCAAGACAAACCTCCATAGACTTGCCAAGAAGCTACCCTAATCTAGGCTGATCCTCAGAGGTGTGCAGACAGGCTCACCTCTTAGGTGATTCTAGATGCTGGTAGGCCTGGAGCTGGGGTTATGGCTTGTTGTGAGCCACTGAATATGGGTGCTAGGAACCAAACTTAAGTCCTCTGGTTTCACAGCAAGTGTTCTTGACTTCTGAGCCATCTCTCTAGCCCTTCCATATATATTTTTTATCCTCTTCCTCCTCTTTGTTCTTTCCTTTTGTTTTGTAGGATCTTTCTGTGTAGCTCATACTAGCCTTATACTACAAGTTCTGGGATTATAGTCATGCACTGCCATACCTGCTTAAACAGTGCTCTTTAGAACTAGGTTCTAAAATGTTCCTTTGTCATGTTTATCAAATCAAAATGAACTGTCACCTAAAGTTTTAGAATGTGTGTGTGTGTGTTTCTTTTTCTGACAATTTAAAGATGTCAGTGACTCTTCTAGTTCAATATCATCACTGTGACAGGCTTAAACATACAGAAAGCTGGGTCCAGGCCTTGAAATGGAGACAGCAGTGTGTGTTACCAACATGTCTCATTGAAATCATGTATTTAATTAGCAAGTTCTGGTATCCATTCAGAGATGGACCTTGATGTTTCTCTTTTGGAAATTCTGCCTGGTGTTTCATGAGCATGTCGATCACCTCCTAGTCAGAGACTGTGATGAGCAGGGTGGCCGCATTTATTTCCCTCTGACCATGGTGAGCTTCTTGTTCCCTCTGCTTGTTTTCTGTGGCATTCACACCACAGGTGCTCTAGGATCTGTGGCCCTAGAGACCAGGGAGGCCAGGCCCTACTGTCAGGTCACCAGGATATATAGAAAACACCTGTTTTTCCAGTTAGGCAATGAGAAGGGTTCATTTCATTGGTTGGCTGAACTTTATGTGGAATTAGTTGTAGGATTATAGAAAGTTACAAAGATTCTCTACAGAGGTATTAATAACGCCTAGCCCATTTGTGAACATTGTTGCATCTTACATAGCTGTAACATGTTACTGCAACCATACTTAACCATAATAAATACCCAAATCAGGAAATTGGTCTTGATAAGGTATGTTTAGTTGGTTTGCTTTTCCTTTGCTGTTTTGTGTAGGCCAGGTTGATTGACCCTCCTGCCTCAGCCTACCGAGTGCTATTATTATAGCTGTGTACTATTGCACCGTGCTTTACAAAAAGAAAAATTAGCTGGAAGTTTGGTTGAAGTGACATTATAACCACGTACCGAGAGAACTGACATCTTCACTCTGGTGAGTTTCAAACCCATGAAGCTGTGCTGTCCTGTTTCAGACTTTTGTTTCTTTCTTTCAGTGTAGTTTTCAGCATGCAGGTCTTGTACGTGCTTTGTTAGAACTGTTTGTATTAGCTTTTACGTTCCAAAAGGGCCCAGAATTTCCTAGTCCCCTTGTGCATAATTTTTTCCAATTCATCCCTTCCTGCTGGTGCCGTTCTTTCATCAACAGTAAGACACTAGGGTGTACCTTGAACACTGCTTCAGAGCTGCATCCTAAGTTCTGCTTTCCACATGCTCAGGCATGTGGACTGTCCAGCCAGCCTGTCAGCAA
Organism: Montemys delectorum; assembly: GCA_019843815.1. Classification (NCBI taxonomy): domain Eukaryota; kingdom Metazoa; phylum Chordata; class Mammalia; order Rodentia; family Muridae; genus Montemys; species Montemys delectorum. The sequence goes on from JADRCD010213762.1 coordinate 32,610, forward strand.
GTCTTTCTGACAGGGTATAAAGTGTATATATAATACTACTCAAAAAGAAGTACCTGATTTATCAGTAGTACTTAACTAGTGAAATATTGTGTGTGTGTGTGTGTGTGTGTATACCTGTGTGCCCCCAAATGCAAGTGCACATGCTTCTCCCATGGCAAATGGATGTCAGAGGACAACTTGAGGGAGTCACTTGTTGTCTTCTACCATGTGCCAGGAATGGAATTCACGTCATCAGGTTTGGTGGCACATGCTTTTATTTGCTGAGCCATCTCACTGGACTGCTAGTGGGTACTTTCATGCCATCTAATGACCTGAGTGTGATTCTTGCACTCTGTGTGGTAGAGATAACTGTCCTCAGATTGCCCTTTCACACTGTAACACATGCATATCCTCCCATACATACAGCAAGGTCCCAGACTCACTTTTATGTAGACCAGGCTGACCTAGAACTCACACTATCTCCTGCCTCCTTAGAGTGCTTAGATTAAAAGTGTGTACTGCACTTGAGACGAACTTGGGTGGGGTATCATCACAGTTAGGCATCCCACCTGTTCTCTGTAAGGCTCTCAGATTCCTTCCTGCACTGTGGCCTTACACTGCCCTTCAAGGGGAGCTCTGCCCCTGGCAAATACAACTTGCTTTTCCTTTGTTGAAGAATGTTTCAGTTTCCCCTTAGTTCCCAAAGGATAATTTTGTCAGATGTACAGTTCAGCTTTGACAGCTCTTTCTTTCTTCACTTGAAAAATGTTGTGCTATTTCCTCAGGCCGGGAAGGCTTTGGTGAGAACACACTGTTGAGTGGCTGTCTGTCTCCTCTAGGTAAGGCATTCTTCTCTCTGGCTGGAAACTTTTATCTTTTTCCTTCTCTTTTAGGGGTGTATTTATGATGTGTTTTGGCATAGATCTCTAGGTTTATCCTGTTTGGATAAACTTCTTGAATTTATAGGTTTGTGGGTGAATTTGTTTCAAATTTGAGAAGTTTTTTAGCCATAAAAGATGTTTTTCCAGCTTGTAGTCTTTGTCTGTGTGTGTTGGGGAGGCCCTCCACAGCTCTGTGGATTGCTGTATCTTCAGCTGTGGAGTAGCTCCTTCTTTGGGCTCCTTTAAGCAAAGGGACCATCAGGAACCTTCAGATTCACTGGGCCTTTCTTTATTGACTTGGGTGCTCCCACTGGAATTGCATGCTCTTTCTGCAGCACTCCTGCATGTGAGGAGAGGCACAGATAATGTGCTCAAAGGTACAGCTTGGGATGCCTCAGTGGGTAAAGTGCTTGCCGCACAAGCTTCTCAACATCCATGTAAAAATCTGTGTGTGTGGCAGTACATATTACATATGGGACGATGAGCTTGGAGTTAGAGACAGACAAATCCTTGGGGGCTTGCTGGTCAGTAAGTCTAGATGAACAGTTGAGACCCATGTCCCACTGAATGATTCTGTGTCCAAAAGTAAGGTGGGGAGTGTGGACAAAGAGTTGATGTTGACCGTTGGCCATGCTCCACCCCTACCCCAGCACACCTACACACAGAACCACAGGAGACCTTCCCTCTGAGTCTCTTCTCTTCACATGTAAAATAGCTATATCGTGTTAGGTGCATTTGGTTGAAAATTTGTTTCTTATTAAAAGAATTTTGAGTCTTGTGTCTAAAGCTGATTGAAATGACACTGTTGTCTTTACCCCGACTTTGTGAGTGCAGCTAGAAAGAGGCTCAGCCTTCTGCAGGGATGTTTCACTGGTCCCAACCCTGTGTCTTAAGTCTGCTTGCATCACAGTGCAGATTCTACATTGCTGTGGGAAGTCCTGGCAGTTCTGTGTGTCCTTCAGGGTAGAAGAGAAGGGCATATGGCTCTTAGAGATCCTTCATTTCTTTCTTTTTCTTTTCTCCTCTTTATGCTCCTGCCCCTTTTTTGGAGACAGGGTCTCTATGTAGCCCTGGCTAGCCTGGAACTTATCTAAATGTTCTTCCATGTTTTATTATGAAAATTTTCATACCCAAAAGTTGAAAAATTTCATAGTAACTAGGCTGAGGGCTTGGGATGTGGCTCAGTTGTTACAGTGGTTTACCTAATATGCATGAAACCCTGGGCTCAGTTCATAGTACTGAATAAACTAGTCATGGTAGTGCTTGCCTGTAATCTCTGTACTCAGAAGATGAAAACAGAATCAGAAGTTTAAAGTCATCATCTTTGGATATATAGGAAGCTCAAGGTCAGTCTGGGCTGCCTGAGACCCTGTTAGAAATAAATGCAACTACTGTTTCCAATCTAGAATTAGCCTTTTGCTTAGTGTTATCATGCTTTATCATGTTATCTGTCTGTTTATCCATCCCTTATTTATCTATTAGTCCATCTTTGGGGCCATTTCACAGTTACAGCTATCAATATACTTTATCATTTGGCCTGTTTTCATCTTACACATTCCATGGTGGGCTCATTAAAGCCATGCTAAGAAGCTGTGGCGACTAGTAAAGGTACAGGGAATATCTCACTCCCTGTCCTTCCCTACTACATCCATAAGCCTTCTACAAGACCATAAAATGAGTGTCCTTGCCCAGATGAATGCTTAGTGTTGGATCTTGGGACCATATAGAGTGGAATTCTGTCAGGTGGTCCAGGAGAGCATCCCCAGAGTGATAGACTCTTGCTTTGCCAGCTCTAGGATGCAGTATTCATCTTGTTTTGGGGTATACTTTTGCATTAGATGAGGAATCTAGGAATGGATTTTGTTCTTAGGGAACTAGAAGAGCTCACGAAGGCAGTGAGAGTCACCGAGGAACTGCACCTGCCTAGACCGTTGGTTCTCAAGGGCCCTGGTGTTGCGGGCCAAGAGGATTAAGACTTACTTTCACTGGTTATTTAAAGACCAGGAGGAAAAGGAAGAGGGATGTTTTGCCAAGATTGAGGTTGTATTTCACAAACCAGGATCACATTGCCTCATTGTGTTGTGTAAATCTTAAAATGCTGGGCTCTGTGTCATTAAAGGCATCCCAACTCTAAAATTATTTGACACAAAATAGTTAAAATATTACTGACATATCATTAGAGATATTTTTTTCCTCCCCAAATTTTGTTTTGTAGATAATTTGACACAGCAGCCAGTACTGGGACCAATTTTCAAGAATTCACTAGGACCATGAAATAAACAACACTAGGACCATATTAAAACAACTTTCTTTTAAAGAAAATATTATTTTTATTATGTTTTAATCATGTGTATATATGTGTGGGTATGTGTATATACATATAGGTACTCACAGAGGTCAGAAGGGCGGCATTAGATTACCTGGAGCTGGAGTTACATGCAGACCAACATGGATGCTGGCAATGATCTCAGATCCTCTGAAAGAAGGGCATGTGCTCTTATCTCCTGGGCCACCTCTCCAGCCCCATGAAACAGCTCTTTATAAGACATTAATAAGCAAATGCCTCTGATCCCTTGAGTAAATTTTTAGAAAGGAAAAACCTATGTTGTAAGAATTCTGAAAATTCTCTCCGTCTATCTTCCCTCTGTCATTTAAATATGCTGCAGGGGCATCTGCTTGCATCCAATCCAGGAAATAATTTCTGAGCACCTACTGTGTGTTATTGTAGACACAACTGAATAATTTAGCATGATGCTACTGGTGATACTGATACGTAGCATTCCCATTGTTATGGCAAAGCAGTGTTCCCTGTGTTTGCCATTAAAGATGGTAGAATGGGGAAACCGGAGCTCTTGTGTATTGTGGAAGGGAATGTGAAAGGCATAACTGTTACAGAGAGTAGTGTGGTTGTTCCTTGTCAAAGTAAGCGTGGAACGCCACATGACCTTTAATTGTAGATAAGAAGTGAAAACTGTGGGCTGGAGAGATAGTGCAATCATAAGAACACTTGTTCATTTTGCAGAGGACCCAGGTTTGATTCCCAGCATGTAAAGGTAGTTCAAAATGATCTATAACTCCAGTGTCAGGGGATCCAGTACCCTCTTGATCTCTGCAGGCACCACATAAACACATATGGTATACATACATACATGCAGGCAAAATACATATAAAATAAAATAAATCTAATAAAATATTCTTTTGACAAATGAATAAACAACATGTGGCAGGTTCTTACAATGGAATATTATTCAGCCATTAGAAGAAAGAACTTGCTTTTTTCTAGACTTGTACATGCTATAATTCCAGTACCATGGGCAAGTTGAGACAGAAGGATTATCTTGAATTCATGACTAGCCTCGGCTTACAAAGTGAGACACTTTTTTTTTCTTCTTCAAAGGAGGGAAATCACTTACTAGAACCTAGATAAACTCTGAGGGTGCCATTGGGTGAGTATAGTAAGCCTCTCCCAGAAGCCCTACATGAAAGTCTATAAGTGGTCAGGTTCCTACTGACGGATGATTGGATGGTGACTCTCAAGGGTGAAGAACAGTGAGGTTAGCTTCGTATTTAATGCAGATGTATATCTGCAAGACGTGTGAGTGTTGTTAGCATTACGGAACCTTTCTCTCCATCCACCCATCGATCATCTATCTACTGATCTATCTGTCTGTCTATCTATCTATCTATCTATCTATCTATCTATCTATCTATCTATCTATGTGTGTACATGTGTGTACTGTGCATTCACACATGTCACAGAATGTGTGGAAGTCAGACGACAATTTGAGGGAGTCAATTCTCTCCTTCCACCATGTGGATTCCAGAGTTGGAACTAGCTTGGTGCCAAACACCTTTACCATATGTCTTTATTTGCTAAGCATCTTGCCAGTCCTTGAACTGCACTCTTAAAAATGGTTATGAAGGGGGTTGGAGAGAGATGGATGGGTGGTTGGGAGCATTAACAGAGTGGCTGCTCTTACAGAGGACTCAGGTTCAGTTCCCAGTACTCACAAGCTCCTGTGGGGAGGGGGTCTGACTGACACTTGACACAGACATGCATGCAGGCAAAATACCAATGCACATAAAATAAAAATAAATAAAATTATTTTAAAATGGTCATGAAGGAGCTGGGAATGTAGCTCAATCAGGAAAATGCTTCATTTGTATGAACCAGTCAGGTCTGAGGTTGAGTCTCCGGGTATAGGCATGCTCATCTGTGTACTCTACAAATGGTTATAATGGTTGATATTGGTGTCTTAAAAAGATGGTCTTTGTATGTAGCCCTGACTGGACTTTTCCTGCCTTTTCCCTTCAAGTGCTGGAATTGTGGGCATATTACAATACCTGGCTATGATAGTAAATAGTGCTTTGTGTAATCCCAGTACTCTGGAGGCAGATCTCTGTGAGTTCAAGGCCAGCCTGGTTAACAGAATGAGTTCCAGGACAGCCAGGGCCACAGAGAAAAACCCTGTCTTGGAAACAAACAAACAAGCAAGCAAGCAAGCAAGCAAACATTCCGTGTTCTTAAATAAATAAAGGGAAACACAGGAATCTAGTCTCACACAGCTTAGCCAGTGGACAGAGCCAGGAGTGAAACCCTGGACTTGACCCTGGAGCACTGAGTCTTCAGTCAGGCCCTTGCTTCTAGATCGCTTGCTAATGATGGCTGCTCCAGAGTGATGTCTTCTAAAGAGTAGTTGTGGGTCTTTAATTTACTAGTGGGTTGGGGCAGGTCAAGCTATAGATCAAATCTGAAGGGGAGGGAGTATGAGCAGAGCTCTGGAGAAGGGACAACAAGGAGAGGACATTGCCCAGGTGGGTGATATCTGAGAGGGACCTGGAGGCTGAGATGAGGAGGCTGGATCATTATGGGTTTTCTGGGAAGGAATCTCATCCTTAGACTTTCTCTTAAGTATTTGTCATAGCCAAAAAAAAAAAAAAAAAAAAAAAACCCCAAAAAACAGCTGGGTGCATGCCTTTAATCCCAGCACTTGGGAGGCAGAGGCAGGTGGATTTCTGAGTTCAAGGCCAGCCTGGTCTACAGAGTGAGTTCCAGGACAGCCAGGGCTACACAGAGAAACCCTGTCTCAAAAAACCAAAAACCAAAAACCAAAAAAAAAAAAAAAAAAAAAAAAAAAAAAAAAAAAAAAAAAAAAAAAGTATTTGTCATAGCAATGAAAATCTCACTAACACAGCTTTATACTTTATTTCTGCATACTCTTCCTCCATAGTAGTTTCTTTCAGTTTCTTTAGTCACCTATTGAAGGGCATCACAGTTGCATCTAGATATGGGCAGCTACTATAAATATTCATGGGTAGGTCTTCCTGACCATCAGTTCTGCTGGGTAAGTCTCTAGGAATGCAGCACTGGCATGTATTGCTTGCCTGTGTTTAGCTCTGTGAGAGGCTGGCACACCATCTTCCAGAGTGTCTCCACACAGCTCTACTTCACATATTTGTGAAACTTTCTCTTTCCTCAATAACCTCAACTTCTGGATGTAGAAAGAATCACCCTATCAGGTTTGATATAAAAATTTATTCCCTGGGCTGGAGAGATGGCTCAGGGGTTAAGAGCACTGACTGCTCTTCTGAAGGACCTGAGTTCAAATCCCAGCAACCACATGGTGGCTCACCATCTGTAATGAGATCTGACGCCCTCTCCTGGAGTGTCTTAAGAGAGCTATGGTGTACTTGCATATAATATATAAATAAATCTTTTTTAAAAAATTTATTTCCTTGCGTGCTTTTGAGGGTAGAAAGTCTTATTGTCCACTGTTAATTTTTCAAGTATTCTTCAAAATTTTAAATTATTTCTTGTTTTTTTTTTTTAAAAGTATAGTACTTATTTTAAGATCTCAAGATCAAGAAGAGATGTGACTAACTTTTATAAGTAGTAGTATTGCCTCTTTTACAGGTGAGAAAATTGAGTCACATGAAGTTTAACGAGTAGCTCAGAGTTACCCAGCTAGTACGTGGTAGATATAAGATTTGAGACATAATACTCCTCTATTTGGTTTCCTTGGGCCAAAGTTTCTGCAATGGCTTGAGTAAGAATGGCCATCATAGCTCATGTATTTGAATGCTTAGTAATTAGGGAGTGGCACTGCTTGAGAAGGATTAGGCCTTGTTGTTGGAGTAGGTGTGGCCTTGTTGGAGGAAGTGTGTCACTGGGGTGGGCTTGAGGTTTCAAAAGCCCTAGTCAGGCCTAGTGTCTCTCTTCCTGCTGTGTGGGGATCTGGGTGTAGAACTCCCAGCTGCTGCTCCAGCACTATGTCTGCCTGCATGTTACTGTGCTCTGTGCCAAAACAATAATGGACTAAATCTCTGAAACTGTAAGCCAGCCACAATTAAATGTTTTTTTTCTTTTTCTTTTCTTTTTTTTTTTTTTTTTTGATGAGGGTTGCCTTGGTCATGCTGACTCTTCCACAGCCATACAACAGTGACTAAGGCAGTCTCAGGATGGCCTCAAATTCAGTATAGCCTTGTCTCTGCCTCTCACATGCTTGGACTGTTAAGAGTGTATTACCATATCTGGCTTGCAGTTTCCTGGTTACTGTCTGCTTTATATTACTATTAAAAGTACCTGAGACAAGCAATGTAAAGGAAGAACATTTTGTTCTGGCTCTCAGTTTCAGAGGCTTTAGTCCATGAATCTCTAGAAGTTTCCGTTCATGCTGTAGACCTGTGGTGGGGCAGATGCAGGGGCAGAAGAATGTAGAGGATGAAAGCTGTTCACCTCATGGTGGTGGGAAGCAGAGGGTGAGAAAGAGGCTGGGCCCCTTTTGGGGTACATTCCTGGTGGCCTACTTACTCCAGTCAGGCCCCACCCTCAAAGGGTTCACCACTTTACAATATGGCCTGTGGATGAGATCAGAGTCTCCATGATGTAATCCCCTTTCAAAGGCTATGAATAGTGCTGCACTGGAAATCAGGACCTCAACTAGGAGCCCATGAAAGAAGCCAGTCCAGATCCGAACCACAGTGCTGCTTCCATTCTTAGCCCACCATGCCCATGCATTTGGATTTCTATGTTCCCCAGCCCATCTTAACAGTGGTTCTCAAGTTTCTGTGCTTAATAGAATCGTTCCATAATCTCTTTAAAATTCAGAATCTTAAAAATAAAATAAAATAAAATAAAATTCAGAATCTTTAAAATCATGTCTAGAGGTTCTGATTTGAAAGGGCTTGGAAAAGGTCTGGAACTGTATTTCAAACATGCACTTGTATGTGTGCATGTGAATGTATCTGTGCAGGTGTGTGTGGGGGGTGGGGTGGGGGTGGGGGTACATGGAGACCCGAGGTCAGTGTCTAGTTTCACTGCCTTATTTGGTGGATAGATCTTTCACTGTACCTGGAGTTCTCCCAGCAATTTCTGAGGGATCCTCCTGTCTGCCTCCCGAGCATGGGATTAAAGATTCACATGGCTGTACTTTGTATGTAGTGTTGGGAACCCAGATTCCAGACATCATACTTGTGAAGTGAGCATATTTCAACCCCAGATACGTGCTTCCTAGTGGTTCTGGTGGAGAAGGTTCACAGGCCAGATGGTAGAAAACAGCTGTGGAAAATCAGTTAGAATCAGAGACTCTAAAGGAACATGCTTGTTGCATGTTTTAAAGAGCTGGCTGTGTCCTTGGTCTTTGTGTTTAGTTTTGTTGGATGGAGCCAGGGAGTAAACTGCCCTCTACCATTACCACAGTAACACAGACTACAGTGGTTCCTCTGTTCCTTGGTGGTGGCTGACTGCATCATCAAACAGGAAGAGCAACAGTTGTGGGTTGGCATGCTCGTTGTCAAGAGGATGTTTATATGGACTCCAAAAGGCTAATTCGAGGACATTGCAATGCCACCTTTTCTTTTTTTAAATATGCAAAATTGTATAAAGATGAGGTCCACATTTAAAAATTATACTGACTGCTCTGATTCTCAATTTTTGTTGTTTTTAGTCTACCTATACAATGTGCTAGTTTTAAAACAATTTTGTCTACTGTGAGATAAAGGCAGTAACTTTGGATGAAAATAATAGGCTGTTCTATACAAAGTCTGTGTTCTTGAAGCTGGAGTCACTGATAAACGTTATTTCTTACTGTCTGTTCCTAGAAAGTATCTTAGTGCTTTTATTTTTTTTAAAGATTTATTTATTTATTTTATGCATATGAGTACACACTGTAGCTGTACAGATAGTTGTGAGTCTTCATTTGGTTGTTGGGAATTGACTTTTTTAGGACCTCTGCTCGCTCTGGTCAACCCTGCTCGCTCTGGTCAGCCTGCTCACTCAGGGCCAAAGATTTATTTATTATTATTAATAAGTACACTGTAGCTGTCTTCACACATACCAGAAGAGGGCGTCAGATCTCATTACGGATGGTTGTGAGCCACCATGTGGTTGCTGGGATTTGAACTTAGGACCTTCGGAAGAGCAGTCAGTGCTCTTACCTGCTACACCATCTCACCAGCCCCAGTGCTTTTATTTTTTAGGAAACACTTTTTTTTTAAAAAAAAAAATATTTATTTATTTATTATATGTAAGTACACTGTAGTTGTTTTCAGACACCTCAGAAGAGGGCATCAGGTCTCATCATGGATGGTTGTGAGCCACCATGTGGTTGCTGGGATTTGGACTCAGGACCTTTGGAAGAGCAGTAAGTGCTCTTAACCGCTGAGCCATCTCTCCAGCCCCGGAAACATTGTTTTTTTTTTTTTTTTTTATTCATCAAGGGTTGAAAGGAGTCAACTATTTAGGTGTAGTCTTTAAAATTTTTAAGGTGTGTGTGTGTGTGTTAATGAAGCAACTGCCCATGTATGCACATGTGCAGACCAGAGCAGATTCTCCACCTTTCCACACTGAGACAGAATTTCTCTCTGAACCAGAAAACTCACTGGTTTGGCTAGGCTGCCTGGTTATGAAGTCCTTGGCATCATCTGCCTTCACTCCTCTGATGCTGGGGTTACAGGCTTGCATAGCCATGCCTGGATTCTAACATGGGTGCTAGGGATTTGAACTCAGTTCCTCATGTTTGCAGAGCAACTCTAACTCATTAAACCATTCCCCAGCCCCTAGATGGAGACCTTTCAGGGTAATAAATTATGTGATAAAGTTTGGGTTAGTGTGCTGTAGTTTGGATTTCAAATACTTGCCAAAGTCTTGTGTGTTAAGGCTTTGTTCTCAGTATGGCACTTTTGAGAGATGGTAGACCTTGAAGAGATGGGGCTTAGAATGAGGAAGTGAAAAAAAATCTAAAAATTCATTAAAAGTGTGCTCTTGAAGGGGATTTTTAGATTCTTGGGTTTTTTGTTATTTGGTTTGTTTGTTTGTTTGTTTGTTTGTTTGTTTGATTCCATTCACTTGCTTAGTCCTGGCCATGCAGTGGTTTGTTTTTGCCATTTGTCCCTTGCCCCAAACCCAGAAGGAACAGGGCCAAACAACTGTGGACTAAAACCTCAGAAAATCCAAGCCAGAATAAACATTTTCCCTTGTAGCTGATTATCTTGGATGTTTGTCACGGTGACAGGAATATGACTAACAAAGTGCTCATATGCTAAGTGTTCCCTAGAGCTCAAGCTGTCTTATGTCTGCATATGCTGGATACATGCACTGGGTAGTGACCACCGATGTCAGAATAGAGCACTTGGCACCACCTCAGAAGCTCTGCCAGGCCCTTTCTTAAGCAGCACCTTCCACACTCAGATTTCCATCATGAGTTGGTTTGTCTGTTCTTAGCTACTTTCAACCTTCCCTATTAAAAATGTGGTCTTGGGGGCTGGAGAGACAGCTCAGCAGTTAGTTGCTTCTCTTACAGAGGACCCAGATTTGGTTTCGAGCATCTACATGGTGGATTTTAACTATGTACAGCTCCAGTTCCAGGGGATCTGATGCCTCTTTTACCTATCTAGGCACACACGTGTTCTCTCTCCCTCCCTCCCTCCCTCTCCCTCTCTCTCTCTCTCTCCCTCTCTCTGTCTCACTCTGTTTCCCCCTTTCTCCCTCCCTCCCCCTCCCTCCCTGTCTGTCTGTCTGTCTGTCTGTCTGTCTGTCTGTCTGTCTATATGTCTGTCTGTCTGTATGTATTAGTGTGTGTGTGTGTGTGTGTGTGTGTGTGTGTGTGTGTATAAAATGTCTCCTTTTTTTGGACTGTTTCCACCTTTTGACTGTTGTCAACAGTGTGGGTCTTTGTGTTGACAGGCATCATAACTTCTCTGTGATATATACCTAGGAGGTGAACTGAACTATTAAGCAGACTGAGTCTTTGAAGAACTGCCAAGCTCTGTTCCCAAATGGCTACAGTGTATCACATTTTCAAAAATTAAGTGTTTCATTTTCTTCTTTAGGTTTAAGTAATTTTTTTTTTTAGTTTAAAAAATGAGTGCCTACCTTACATTTTCAGTTTGTTTTATAAAATTATCGTGCTAGCTTTGGTTTTCTAAGTGTTAGAGCTATAGCCCAGGAATGTTGGTATGTGACATTTTTACACACTCATTCCATTTTGGGTCTTTAAAACATTTTTACTATGAGAAACAATTTTTTAACCATGTCTTCTTGACCAGTAACTTATTTGCAATTAGGATTCTTAGCTTTTTCTTTTTGATGAATATAATAGTTGCACATATTATTTGAGATAAGGTTTTAATTCCTGTATAGAATGTACACTGATCAAATCAGGTAATTAGCATCTCTACTCACTGCTCTGTGCCTCAGACTCCACTCTTCCAGGTCTCCCCTCTTAGGGTCTATGTAGCCCAGCATGGCCTGAAACTCCTGTCTCCTGCTGGAGCCTCTTATGTGGCAGATGCCAGCATCTGGCCACCCTGTTGTGTTTTAGAGTACCAGACTGCCTTCCTCCTAGCCAACTGTGCTTTGAAACATGCTACCCACCCTCTCTCTATTCCCTTTCCCTCCCCCTTCTTACTGTTGTAATGACTGTTTTCTCTTCTACTTGATGTCCATGTTGTTAGCTTCCACGTATGAGACAGAACATATGGTATTTGTCTTACTTCATTTAACACAATATCTTTTTAGGATTGTTTCTTAATTTCTAAACAAATGTTTTTTCTAGTGACTGTTTTGCTGCTGAATTCTAACTTAATGGTTTTGTGGTCAGAGAATGTGGTCTTTCCATGAAATCCAAGAAATAAGCACTGTGAGTGACTTAAGCAGGAATGGATGGTATGCTAAGAGGAATAATGGGGTACTTGTTGTGGTGTGAGGTGGCTAGAAGAGAGATTACCACCTCTGTGGCAATCCCTGGAATTATTCAGTTCCATACTCACCTACTGATGATGGGTCAAGTCTGAATTAGGAAACCACCATTGCTGCAGTGGGCTCACAAGTGCTAGAAATGTAGAGAATAAACTCCATAGATGAATACATGCTGATCTAGAAAACCCTCCATTCCCAGTATTTTGCTCTCTGAGAAGCAGCCAGTAGAAAAGCCCAGGTGGACTGTGTTCTGCTTCTCTGTGTCTGGCCAGTGTGCTGTCTCTAGATGGTGGATCCAGTCACTCATACAAGCCTATCTATCTGGTAATGTAATTGTAAGGTGGAATTTTCCTCTTCTTCCTAGTTTTATTAAGGCAGGGGTAACACAATTTGTGTATATTGACAATGTGCTAGGTAGTTCTTTTATTTAATTTTTTAATAATTATGTTTTTAATAAGTATATTGGGGATGACATACATGTGCCATGACACATGTGAATGTCAGGACAGCCTGTGAGAGTTGGCTCTGTTCTGACACCATTTAGGTTCCTGGTTTCAAACTTGGGTCACCAAACTTGGCAGGGAAGTACCTTTATCCATTAGCTGGAGGCCCCTACAGTATAATGTTTTGCTGTATGTATACACTGTGGGATGGTTAAGTTAAATCAAGCAATTAAACACACCCATTACCTCGTGTGTGTAGAACTACTTTTAAAGATCTATATTCTCAGCAGTAGACATGTATGCATGGCTGCCTAACTGTAGAGCATGCCTACTCATGCTCTACATAGGCACTGAGCCTGTTCTTCCTATCTGACCAATATCACTATGTCTTCACAGAGTGAGGCTCAAGCCCTAGAGATAAAGACACTTTAGTTGTCTCTCCCATCAGTCCTTTGGGGGAAAGTGTATGCATGTGTGTCTGCGTGTGTGTGCCTCTGTGTGTGTGTGTGTGTGTGTGTGTGTGTGTGTGTGTGGTGCAGAATCTAATCTAGGCCCCCACACTATATCCATGGTACATCCACCAAAAGTTAAAAAGATTTTAAGCGTGTATACAATGTTTGTGTTGTACATGTTATATACAGGTGTTTGCAGTTATGCATGAATATGACTTTTACCTTATTTCCCTGAAACAAGCTTTCTCATTGAACCCAAGGCATGCTGTTTTGCTAGGCTGCCTGGCCAGTGAACTTCTGGGATTTTCCTGTCTCTGCTTCCCCAGCTCTGGGCTGTATGCCTGTATGGTCATTGCTTTATATGTGGGTGCTGGGGATTCAAACTTGGGTTCTTATGCTTACTTAGCATGTTCCCATCCACACTGCACTTTCTGCCAAGCCCTCGAGACATTAAAAAGTTCTTATTTTATTTTATGTTTTGCCTGTGTGTGTGTTGATGAGCCACATGTGTGCAGTGACTTTGGAGGCCAGAAGACAGTGTTGGTTGCTTTGGAACTGAACGACAGCTGTTGCTGCCCTCTGGGTGCTCTCAACTGATCCTGAGTGCACTGCAAAAGCCACTGCTCTTACACCTCTGCACCAGTCTCCTAGATTTTTAAAAAACTCTTTTATTGGTTCTTTGTGACTTTCACGTCATGCACCCCAATCCCACTCATCTTGTGCCCCACTCGTACCTGCCCTTCACTCTTGCAACCTCTCCTAACAGAGAAACAAAAGACTGTGTGTTATAAATGTGCCTCTTCTTCATAAAAATTAGCTTTTTTTTTTTTTTGTTTTTTGAGACAGGGTTTCTCTTTATAGCCCTGGCTGTCCTGGAACTCACTCTGTAGACCAGGCTGGCCTCAAACTCAGAAATCCGCCTGCCTCTGCCTCCCAAGTGCTGGGGTTAAAGGCGTGCGCCACCACCGCCTGGCTTTTGTTCAATTTTTAGCTTTAAGGTTTTAAATGTGACTTGTTTTCCTTACACATTGCTGCATATCACATTGTCGCGCTCATTCAAAGCTGTTGGTAGCCTGTTGCCTCCTACAGCCTCTTCGTCTTCGATTCGCTGGGTTCATTCATCTTGCTGCATTCATCTGGCAGGTCATATGGAGGCCGAGCTCATCCACACAGTAACACCCTGGTGTTTGGGGGCTTAGTTGAAGTGACTGTGACAGCTGGGGTGTCTGCAGCTCTGTGTCTATGTGGTTTCTCCCCTCAGGGTTGTGGGCCTTAGTTTCTCCAGAACATGGTGGTTCCAAGATATGGCTCTGTGGCCTTGACTCTGCCCTCTGTCACAGCTGCCCTCTTCCTTTGGTCATAGGAAGTTTCTAAGGTAGCCTGCAGTCACTGGTGAGAAACAGATTCCTCTTCATGACAGGAGGAACTGGAAATTACTGTGAACTTATTTTCTCTCTCCAATAGTAGGAACCAGTACACTATTTTTTCTGCTTTAATATTTTGTATTTTGAATTTTGTGGTGCTGGAGATGGAACCTAGGGCCAGCCTGGTAATAAGTCACTCTCAATCTGATCTTAATCCTCCCAACTTTGGAATTTAAAACTCAGTTCCTTTCCTGCATAGCCTGGACATTTTTTATTTATAAAATGTCCACATGATGATTTGTAACTCTCAGGAGCTTGAGGGAAGCTTGTTTGCTTTGCTGGTCATTGGCTGCTGCCTCCAGTTCCTAGCTCTTTACTCTGTGATATACTGTGTCATGGCTTTCCTTCATAGCAGACCCAGGAAGTCTATGCTTACTCTCTGGCTTCCCTCTCCACCTGGCTCAGATCTTTTTTTCTCAATGGTCCTTTGTCAGGGTTTTCTCTACAGTAGTGCCCAGGTGGCAAATTATTCAGTTTTTGCTTGTCTCTAATTGTTTTACTTAATTCAAAGAATTCAAAGAAGACCAGGCAAAGAGTCCTGGGACAATAAAAAGGAGCAGTGGAGGTTGAGGTTTTTGGTTTTTTTTTTTTTCAGTAGGCAGGGATTTATTTCCACAGCCCATGCCTCCCAGAGCTTGTCAGTCCACAGGACGGTGCTAGACGGCATCAGGACCCAGAGGTTTAGGTCCCTGCTTCTGATCCCCTTCTGTGGTGGGAATCCCACCAGAAACAAGGGTGTCTTGGCTTTCTTGCCCATGCCCAGCACCAGCTAAACACCCCCCTCCCCTGCGCTGTAAACCCAGACAGGGGAGAAGTGGTGGAAGATATGGGCCAAACAGGCTCCTTTCCTTCAGGACTCTCCTCCTGTACCCCTTCTTGAACAGGGATGCCCTCGTCGTCATCCCACAGCGGTTGGGTTCTTGGGTTTGGGGGGCACAGGCGCACAGGCATCCCCACAAGCTCTGGGTGCTTGCGTTTGTAATGGCGCTGGAAAGTATTGGCCTCGGTGAAGCACACCCTGCATGAGGGACATTGATAAGGTAGCTCACCAGAGTGGATGCGGTAGTGATTGCGAGCTCCCCTGCCTCTCGGAAGCTGCGAGGGCAGAGCACACAACCGAAAGGCCAAAGGCCAGCATGGATGTTGCAGTGGCGCCGCAAGTGGTTGGACTGTTTGAAGGTCTTGCCGCAATCTTTGCACACTTGTGGCTTCAATTCTGAGTGCGAGATGCTATGGCGCTCCAGGTCAGAGAGGGAGGGGGAGGCTCTCAGGCACACAGGACAGAAGTGTGGGGCCCTCTTGGAACCAGAGCCCTGGGGCCCATCTGCTGCTGACCCTTCAGGAACTGTATAAGGAACACCCTGATCATCGATCAACAGAAGATTGCTGCTGCCACCGCTGTCCACTGGTGCTGTCAACGGGGTTTCCTGCCCTGATCTGGGGGGACAGCCCCTCTTTCGAGGGAGGGAAGACTTGAGAGTCCGATTGGAGGTGGTGGCTCCTCCTGGAGGTCGGCCTCGGGGGCCCCAGGGGGAACAGGAATCAGTAAAGTCAGAGCTTTTTCTTCCTCCCCAGACAAAGTTGAAGGCAACGGGTCTGAGCTGGGGTTGTCCATTGAGCAGTGGGGAGCTTGAGTCTGGGTTCTGGAGCCGGCTCATTTGCATGCTGCTTGGGCTCCTGTGTGTACGAGCCAGGGGCGACAGGCCTAAGTGTGGGAAGGGGTGGGAGAGAGGGGGCTAGAAGGCAGCACTGTGTGACTTTGAGCTCCCAGTTCTACCTGGCCCTGTGGCTCAGCCCAGCACCTGAACCAGCTGGAGCACTCCCTGCTGTCCCTTCCTGCTGTGGTCATCACGTGACTGGCCAGGTGACCCACTTGGATGGGAGTGTGTTGACTGGCCTTATCTATCACCTGCAGAGGTCAAGAGGCTGTTGATGAGATCCACAGGCTTAGCCAGTGCTGTTCCTGTGCCCGGCCGCCCTTCTGTTCTTGCTGTCAGATCTCCCTGCTCTGGATTGTCTTTCTGACCCATGCTTACTAATGTTTGAATCACTAGTGTTTGGAATGCAGAAAAGGTATTGTTTCTGTTTACAGGGCTCTCATATAGTGGCTCAGTGGGGACCAATGTCTAGGCTCAAGCCTTCTAATATCCTGTAGGACTGGCATGTCCCTGACCAAGAAAATCTAAAAGCTGTCAAATGGAAGCAGGAAAGTTAGCCTTGGTGTGTTAGTGTTGATTACTTGCAGTGACAGTCAGTAAACTTGAAAGTGGCAGACATCATTTCCAGTCTGCTGCTGAGCATATGGTTGAGTAACCAAGTGGTCAAATTTCTGTTCAGTGGATCATTTGTTATCATATTTGACTCTGGTCCTTAAAACATAATGTTCCTGGTCACAGTTCATAATCTTATCACAGTTCAGGATCTTATCTTTCTCAGGAGAATTGTAGAACAAAATATTAACCTTATAGACGGTGTGTGAGAGAGACACAGAGAGATAGTGCTCATGTGTGGGAGTGGGGAGAGTTCCAAGGGAGCCTTAGGTACAGCAACAACCCATAGCTGAGAAATCATAGCTTCTTGGCACCCGTAATTTGTCACACAGTGAGTTATTCACATAACTTCACTGTTAAAAACTTCACTGCTTGCTCATCTTCGATTAGTATACATTTTAAATACCAATATGTTTTCTAAGCTATTTACAAACTGCCCTATTTTTCCTTTACTCTGAGATGTAAATATTTCTATCTTCGGTGTCTGTGAACAGGCAGTGTATAATGGGTGCATGCCTGGATTTGATTGAATGTGGTAAACAGAGCAGCTCTCTTCTCTCCATACAGTATCTCCAACCTTGTTAGCTGCTTCAGGGTTTATAGTGTGTGGGTGGGTGGGTGGGGTAGTGTTTATGTGTAGAGGTTAGGGGAGGATGTTCAGGGTCCTCCTGTACCTATTTACTAGAGCCCTGTAGGTAGCTAGGAAGCCTTAATAATCCTCCTGCCTCTGTCACCCCAGTGCTGGGGTTGCAGTTGTGCATAGCCACAACAGCTTCTTCTGTGGTTGCTAGGGAGTCACGCTTAGGTTGGAACACTTGCTTAGCAGGTGTTCTTACCCACTAAGCCATCTTCCCAGACATTGCACTATATTCTGTTTATAAAGACAGTGGTGCTTTTCTGTTTAGTGTATGGGTATTTTGTCTATATGTCTGTCTGTCCACCATGTGCATGCTTGGTGCCTACAGAGACCAGAAGAGGGTGTCGGGTCCCCTGGAGTTCCAGATATTGTGAGCTGCCAAGTGGGCTCTAAGACTTGAACCCATGGCAGGTCTTCTGCCGATGCTTTTAACCTCTGAGCCATTTCTCCAGCCCTGTAATATTTATTTTCAACTTATTATATAGTCTATCATCAAACATATTATATCATTTCTCATATAGGAAAATAATATTTTTTCTCCTGTTTTTTTTTTTTTTTTTTTTTTTTAGATAATTTCTTTATTTACATGTAAATTTTCCCTTTCCCAGGTTCCCCTCCAAAAAACAAACAAACAAACAAACAAAAACAACAAGAACAAACTTCTTTTGCTTCCCCCCTCCCCATGCCTGCCACCCCACCCTCTCCCACTTATTGGCCCTGGCATTCCCCTACACTGGGGCACAGAACCTTCACAGGGCCGAGGTCCTTTCCTCCTACTGATGATCAAATTTGCAGTCCTCTACTATACACATGCTGCCAGAACATTCAGTCCCACCCTGTATAGTCCTTGATTGGTGGTTGGGTCCCTGGGAGCTCTGAGGGTACTAGTTAGTAATTGTTGTTCGTCCTAAGGGGCTGCAAACCCTTCAGCTCCATAGAACCTTTCTCTAACTCCTTCACTGGGGACAGTGTACTCAGTTCAATGAATGGCTGTGAGCCTCTACCTCTGTATTAGTCAGGTATTGTCAGAGCCTCTCAGGAGATAGCTATAT